>JAJMGU010000041.1:0-88636 GCA_030582675.1 Suhomyces sp. yHQL142
GAAATCCTCAGTGTCACCCCGAATCACACCTCACCAATCGACCCCTAGCGAGAGATTGCCCACTAAGCTCAATTGGTTTCTCGCTACTTTCATTTGGTAGCACCCTATTCAACAAAGCTCAGCAGAGAATAAATGGCCACACGGAATTTTCGTAGGGACCCCCAACAAATAAAAACAGCTCAATTACCTTTAAATACCAGTACTCAAGCACTTCCCAAGCTCTACACATTTTCCCCGCCATTTTAGCCCAAAAAATTGACCCTTAAACCTTCTCCAATTAGTACTATGGGTCCAATTCTGGGGAGAAAATTCCGCGCTCTTTCAAACTTAGGGAGACTACTATAAGCAGAAGTCATGAAAGGTAAGCCTTTTCTATAATAATTATACATTAACAAATGGTTATAACTCCTTATAATACATGTCTAATAATACAATGATCCAACGTTAACGTGTTGAATGTTAGCCTTTCCTTGTCCAAGACTCCTATTATACTCCAAAAATTCTTTCTTAACAACATCGAGATTCAAAAAATCTCTTTTAATTATTCAAGTACGGAATATTCAACTTCATAATCTCTCGACACATCATGAACCAGTCGATTTCCCGTAAATAATGATCGTTTTCTCCCGTTCCTTCCTTGAGTTTCCGTACCTTCTCTTCTTCCTCCCACTTGAATAATTCATACATAAACCTCAAGTTGGGCTGGATAATGATGTTCAATCTTCTCACCCGCACGTACAAGTATGCATCAGGAAGAGAGATGTCCAACCTTCTCATAGCTTCAGCAATCACAACCGTAGCAGATCGACTCACTCCAACACGACAATGGATCAAGATCTTTCCCTCACCCTTGGAACTCTCATATTCTTCGTTAATATACTTCAACATATTAGGGAGAGACCTTGTTAATTCATCGATACCATCGTCTTGGAGATTATTAACCTTCATAACAGATTCGATAGAACAATTGTTCAGATGGTGGTTTCGAAGACTGGTCTTCCTTCCGCTAGAGGCAGAAGGGGTAATGGTATAGAGCTCAATATTACCCTCATCTATTTCGTCCACCATTATGTCGTTGTTGGCCTGGAACTTGTATCCATTTAGCCAGTCCAATTGTTCTCCAACAGAGATGATCTTCTTTATGCCCAATTTGGTCAACAATGGCAAACAATTAGCATGCTTCAAAGATCCTAGGTATAGGTATGGCAAAATTCTGGATGGTATAGAACCTTCAACGTCTTTAACCCAATCAATCGGTGGTGCTTCGCCTTCAAGATCAGAGTCTGTATCAGAACCCGAAGAAGAACTAGAATCGTCATCATCGTCATCTTTAGCAATGTATCCCAACCTTACATTGTTGTTTGCTTTCATAGGCGACGACAACAAAATTTCATTGATTTCTGTGTTAGATAAAGTCTCTAACTGTGACCAATTGATTTTGTTAACATTAGTAGAATTGACAGGACTAAACTTTCTCAACACGATGGCTAGCTTTTTCAAGATTGTCACATCACTATTGAAAATATAAAATGGCCGACCGTAGTCCAAGTGCAATTTGAGCATAGCATCTTGTAAAGAAATATTCTGAGAGTAAATGATGTAACACAACACCAACAAAGACAGTTCGGTGTACCCATCGGAGCAATAGATCAATGAACTTAAAACATCAGTGTCTTCACTTGTAGATGAAGAGTATAAATACACCAATTTGCACGTGTTAACCATGGAGATCAAATTGTCTTTTTTGCAATCGCCAATTCCAATAGACCCTGAAGGTGGAAATTCTAAGATGGTATAATCCGGCTCTTCGTCCTCTTCGTTCATCCTATGGGTGGAGAGACTGAACTTGAACAATAACGTCGATAATGTGGTCAAATCAGGAAATGACCCTCCGTTGTGACAATAGATGAAGAGTCTCCAATTTGCCTTGGGCAACGAGAGATAGTCCAATAATGAACCATTCTTAGTCTTGGGTTTTAAAAGGTTCGTGACTATTGAGTTACTGGGTTGACAATATACGTTTTTCAAATCCAGATTTGTATCAAAGTTCTGTTGTTGGTCAGAATAATGTTTAAGATACGATGTATTGTTTTCAATGAGATATGTCATCATGATTTGATAGTCCCAATAATTACCAATCCAGACGTTTTTGGTAATTCTGGTGGCGGATGACATCCTGGTAGTTTCGATTTTCTCTTTGATTTGATAGTCGTTTTCCCATAACAATTGGGAAGGGGGTATTGTTAATGACTTCTGAGAGAGTGATGGTCTTTTTGAACTCGAACTTCCGTTAGAACATTTAACAACTGATGATGATGACGAAGATTGTCTCGATGTTTTGCAGGGGATCCTCAAGCTTTCAGTTTCAGATGATGACGATTGTCTTGATGATTTTGTTTGAATCTTTAAGCTTTCATTATCTGATATTCTATCCAGCTCTTCATTAGATGATTCGGTGTTATCCAAGATTGTTTCGTCTGCTTTGTCGTACTTATCAAATACAAACTTTGACTCATTTCTCGATAAGTGAGTTAAATCATTGTGACTCAAGTTTCGTCTATCTTTTTTGAACAATTTATCAAGACTTTCGCTTGATATGAAAACGTTGTACTTGATAGAATTTTTGTTACTCGACTGCTCATACCGCTGGGCAAGCCATAGTAACCTAGCACAGCTTTCCATGGTACTTGTTGTTGTCCCTGATGTTCCGTACAACAAGAAATCGGAGCAAGTACCTAGTTTGGCAACTTGGATATGAAAGTTTCTCAAAGATACTCCTCGATCGGGGTCAAGGTTTAAAAAAATGGGCAAATGATTGATTTTAATACAGTCATTCTTAAAGATCTCGAGGATATTTGCCGGTATGTCGCGATTAAAAGCCTTGGTGAAGATCTCTGATATGATGTTGGCGATTTCGAACTTTGACACATCAATTTTCCGGAGAATTTCATTTAGTTTCAAAGTGTTCTTTAGCACGTGTGATTGTTTCTGGTTCGTATCCATAAACAACGCATCATTATTGTTGAGATTGTTGTTGAAAATGACTGGGTTTTGCGATTCTTTATTATACTCATCGGTGTTTATGCACATTAAAAACCGAATGTTTGCTGGTTTCTCGATATTATAATACTTGAGAGCCGCCGATGTGGCAGCTGCATTGGGATCTCCACCCCTAGATATCTGGAGTTGTTGTTGTTGGTATACGAAGAATTGTTTTTGGGCAAAGTTTTCTTTATTGAGGCCATGAAGCCATGGGAACATCTCATTTGTGGGTGGGAGCTGTTTGTTGAAATACCAATCAAACACCAATTTCAATTGGGTGATGGTGAGGGTTTTGATGGTGAGACCCAACGAGTCTTTCAATTCTTTGGATGAAAGTGAAGAATCCACGAGACGACGAGTATAGAAGTCCGAGGTCGGATCAAGAGGAGACACCGATGAGTTGATGTAGTCTAGGTCATCTGATATGTGATCCTTTAGTAGGAAACGGATATCTGCCACTGGGGCCAGAGGTTTGATATCCACCAGGGAAGCCAGGTGTTTGATATTCAACTTGGTGGTCTTTCGTTCTATTCCATCGCAGACATCGCACAGGTTGGAGGACTGGCCCGTTTCCATCATAGTCTCCATGTTCGAAGACGGAATCAGGTCCGTGTCTTCGCGTGAGGTGTTGAGGTTCTGGAGTCTCGCTCGGAACCGGTCTCGTTCGTAGAGGAGATCGTTGGAGGACGACGATGTTCTTTTGGATGCGCGGACGAATCCAATGGAGGGGTTGGGGCCTGTGGATTGATCATGAGCGTGGTGGTGGATACTTTTGGGAGGGTGTCTTCGGGAATCGTCGGGGTTGAACTTGTGTACTACAGGGTGGATCTGGGCGGGTGTTGATGGTGGTGGGGAAGGGGGAGGATCGCCCGATGGCAATACTAGGGCGGAAGCTAGGGCTTTCATGGGGAACAGCGGGTGGGTATCAGAGGAACCAGACGTGCTACGGAGCTGGTTCGAACGGCGATATGATGATGGCGTTCACGACACTTGGATAGGGGGGATGATGGGGCGTAGGCTGTTGAAGTCTATAGTGTGGGGTGTTTGATTGTGGGATTGAGGGTGATGGTACTGTTCAATGTTGGGAGTGTGGGTGGAAAAGTTATGCTTTGCAGCCAGGATTCTGGACACAGCAAGCCGTGGTACTCTTGATGGTAAGAAGGTGCCTCTCGCTGGTGCACGGTACCGACAGATGTTGAATGATGAAAGCCACAGATAAAGAGAGTGGTGATAAGATAACAATTGGCAGGAGGATCGTGTGATCAATGCGATAAGGCGGGAGTGCGGGTGAGGCTAGGGAGACAATAGGCTACTGGGGGGGAAACTAGGGAGAGAAATTGGGCGAAATTAATACTTAGATAGGGATACGTATAGTGTAGGTGGATATCTACTATGGTGTTGAATGGCAGCAGTTACAGGGCCCAGCTGGGCTGTTTAGTTGGGACAGTTAGTCAAGTAAGTTTGTGGTTCCCATAGTTAACGCTGGTGTATTGTCACTGACTATGGTGATGCTTATATGCAGGTCACGAGCATCAGTGGTTTAAGGGCAACACGAAACGGTATAAATAAGAAGAAAAGAGGTATGTTAAGGCTAGGTAGTATAGTTTTAGAGAGCAGTTGAGTAGAAGTTGTTTTTATACCTGTTTTGATATACTGATGGAGATATATGGGGATATAGTAGCTTGAATATTATCACGTGATGAACTATATACAGGACCAATCATCCAAAAAGTTAGCGAGAACGGTAGAGATCTTTAGGGAGAACAATAGCCGAACTAGAACATTAGAATCAGATTACTAGGGGCCATAGAACCACCGCTACTCAGGTCTGGAGCAGTCAATGCGAAATAGCATCCTAAGTAAGAGCCACAAAGTCTCTCTAGTCCCCTCCCTGGTTCCCCGGTCTCCCTAACCCTCCCTAGCTCTCCCTAACTCTTCCCATTCTTAGTCCTCCACGTTCTCATTTTTCAGCTACCCCAACGTGGTAATCTCAACCTAATTAAGTGGCTTTTTTGAATGTTTTAGTGAGAACATTCAGGAAAGTTTAGTGAGAGTCTCCACTCGTGTTTTCTTTGAAGATGATCTGCTCTCACCAAGGGACCCTTCCCTTTCCACTGATGACTTCTTTCTTCCAAGGGACCCACCTGTACTTCGTTCTGGCGGCTCCATAACTTCGATAATTTGCGTGTCACGTGACAACTAGCGCGTGACATATTTACGCGATATACTTCCGTGATAACCACCCACATCCTAGACCCTTAACTTCATCTTCTTCCACTCCATCAATAATAATGACCGTGGTCAACTCAATACAGAACACATTGAACCGGCTCCATACCCCCGATCTGTTTGACCGTGCCACGTTCGGGTTCGCCAAAAAGAAGGGATCTTTGGGCTACAAATTGATCGTATGGAGGGCAACAGACTTGATCCTTCTTGCATTCCTCTGGGCTCTCTACTTTATCGCCTACAACCTCAGTCCTTTTGAAAGGCAATTCGTGGTGAACGATCTCACGATATCACATCCTTTTGCCGAGCTTGAAAGAGTTACCAGCCCCCAACTATTCCTCTATTCAGCTTGGATTCCTGCTTTGATTATCCTCATCATATCATTGATATTTACCAAGCCAAAGAACAAAATCTATGTTGCATATGTGGCGCTTTTGGGATTAGGCTTGTCCACATTATCCACCAACGTCTTGACAGACATTTTGAAGAACTACATTGGAAGACACCGTCCCGATTTCATCAGCAGATGTATCCCTAAGCCAGACACTCCCACCGATGTCATGGTGTTTGCCAAAGACGTGTGTACCTCCACCGATATTGGCAAGTTACAGGATGGATTCAGGACGACTCCCTCGGGTCACTCATCTATTAGTTTCGCAGGATTATTGTACTTGACGTACTTTTTAACCGGCCAATTCGTGGCACTTGATGTCGATGTAGGTGCGTGGAGATTCATCATCAGTGCATTGCCAACATTGGTTGCCATCCTCATTGCCTTAAGTAGAACCGAGGACTACAGACATCACTTTGTGGATGTGATCATCGGCGGTGCCATCGGATCTGCCATCGCTTCCTGGTCATATTTCAGATTATTTCCAGGTGTAACCAAACCCAGGAGCTACGACCCAATTGTGGTTATCAGAGATGAATTGACCAAGAGTGAGGACGATGAAGGAAGATATAATATAATTGCAGAAGACGTGTAGATGGGGCCGTTTCATCATCAGCATCACTATCTGGTTTTTCATCAACCATTTTTCCAGGAACCAGGTTCCACTCACCCTTCCAACATTCCTATCTAAATGATCCTTAGATCCTTATGCGCAGCGGTACAAAGCCAGAAAGTGATCCCATAAATTAGGATCGAGTATTAAATTGCACTTTAGTGAAACATACTGGGACTACACGTTGAACCGTTCACAACCCACTTCATAATAAATAATTTGTATTCAAATTGCCAAAAGATTCAGGTTACCCTTGGTACCATTTCTTCAAGACCTTTCAATTCTAGTTGTAATATTTAACACGGCTGATTACCTTGGAATTTCATCTTCTTGTAGTCTTACTTGTCATTTACATCAACGTAGTTCTTCCTCCAATCTCATTACTGGTACTTCCATCTGGCATGTTACCGTCTCTGCCAGAAACAAATTGTCTGTAGACAGCCTCCAACTTCCTCTTTTCAGACACTGAAATAGATGGTTTGGTTTCCGATAAAGACTCCAAGAAATTTCCATGCGTAACTGTAACTTTGACTGCCTCTTGATCTTGGGCCTTTTTAGTCTCTGTATTTGTGTTCTTGGATTCCATAATCTGTTCGATTTGTTGCAAGATCTTAACTCTATCGGCTGATCTCAACTTCGAATTCTTCAACTTTTCAGCATTTACCTGGAAGAACTCGATAGTATCCTTATCAGATTTAGTTGCAGTAGGTTTGCTGTTGGCTTTTTCTTCTTGCTCGGCCAATTTAACATGAACTGCTTTCAAGTATGCGTTATAACCCAAACCTTGCATATCAGCACCACTAAAGCCTCCAGTTTTCTCTGCAATTTCTGTCAAATTAACGTCACTTCCAAGTTCCATCTTGGCGGTGATGCTCTCTAGAATATCAAGACGGTCATCATAACTTGGCATATCACAGATGACACTTTTGTCCAATCTACCCGGTCTCAACAAAGCCGAATCTATCAAATCAGGTCTACTTGTAGCAGCAAGAACATACACTCCATCTAATCCTTCAGCACCATCCATTTGCGTCAACATCTGATTGACAACTCTGTCGGTCACACCAGTCGAATCATGTCCTCTTTTGGGGGCAATGGAATCGAATTCATCAAAGAACAAGATACAAGGTTTGGCCGCTTGGGCACGCTCAAACAACTCACGAACAGACTGTTCCGAGGCACCGATATATTTGTTCAAAATTTCTGGACCTTTGATGGAAATGAAATTCAATCCACATTGGCCTGCAACCGCACTGGCTAATAACGTCTTACCACATCCTGGGTAACCATAGAGTAAGATACCAGATCTCAATCTTAAGGAGGCACTGGCGAAAATTGGGGCATATTTGGTGGGCCATTCTAATGTCTCTAGTAAGATATTTTTAGCATCTTTCAATCCACCGATATCACTCCAGTTTATTGATGATTTTTGCAATTTGACTCCTCTTAAATTGGAAGGAGTGTAGCCTTCCAATGACTTTTCCAAGTTTTGTTTAGTTGCTTTGATTGTATTATCCTCCAGTTGTTCGATGCATGATTCTTTATTGAACAATGCATCATGGTACAATCGATCACACAAGGTCTTCAAATCATTCGGTAAGTAACCTTCACATTCGGATGACATATCCATTATATCGAATTCAACTTGACATCCCAACTTCTTTGTCAAATATTCTTCCAAAATCTCTGCTCTAGCAGTTTTCGAGGGAGCACTAAGATGAGTGAAGTTTTCAATCAAATGACTCTGAAACAAAAGTTTATTCAATGCTTCTTTACTAGCGGCCGACATCAAGAGGGATAAGTTGCTATTCTGTTGACTCTGAATCTTTTCCAATTGAGAAATCAAATATTCTGTTAATTGAATCGATTTAGATGAATCTCCATGCTCTTGTTCTGCACTCAAAATTTTATCCAAATTGTCTAATACAAGCAAGGAAGGTTTGTGCCATGCACAAGTCTGCAACCATTTTTGCATATGGTTCTTTGATAATGAGGAGAAGTTTTCATTCATGAGTGAATCACATGAGACAAACTTAGTGTGGAAACCATGCTCCTTGGCAATTTTATCGGCCACTAACTTCAAAAGCAATGTCTTTCCACTTCCAGAGTTACCATAAACCAATGTTCCAGAGTTTTTAGATGATGTGAACGAGCTTACAATTTCGTCAACAGTCTTATCTAAGCCAATAGCTTCATCTATAGCACTATCAACGGATTCCTCGACTTGAATGAAAGAGGAGTTTCTAAGTAGTTCCTCTCCAACTTCAATTTTGATGGTTTTCTTCGAACTGTCGTATGGTTTGATCCATGCGGTTGGACTTTCGTTTTTCTTAAATTTCAAAAGCCCACCAAACGGGAGAAGGTCAGGGATGATTGGAATTTTTGTGAAATTAGTCACCGCAGATTTAGAAATAGGAAATTTGGATTCGTAGAAATGCGTAGTTAATTGGTTTAAAAACTTTGTGGCCTGGTCTTTCTTTTCTGCCGAATTAAGGTTAATTTGGGTATTCTTTTTGGTCTGGGTGATGTATGGATGAATGACAAACGATGTTGGTTTCTTAGGAGCTGGCTTCACGGCAGGATTCAAAACCACAATACTTCCGGTTTCTGATTCCACACTAAGGGCAATGGCCAATCTGGCAGATAGTCCCACTGTATTTTGAGGAGCCTCTGGACTATTTACGAGACGTGCAACCACTCTTTTGTTTTCCTTTAATTGGGTTTTGAGTTCACCGGAGGGTGATTTTGGATCGCTGGAGGAAGGACTGGATGATTTTGGTCTTTCACTAGGACCTGGAATTATAGATACAGCAACGTAGTCTACATGGAAGTCGGGTGCAAGCTCGTCGAAGTTGGCGTAAAGTTCGTAGGAGTCTTTATCTTGAGATGGAATGAGTTTATGAGGCAAACGTAACCCACGCTTCAAGACTGTTGGAAGTGTCGAGTAATTGACAGTAGTACGAGCCGGTTTTGCGGCACCAGCAGCTGCTGATTTGGACACTGGAGCCTTTTTCTCTCTGACTTTGGGCGCAATCACAATCTCACAGTATGGCGATATTTTGGCGTATTGATGGTCTTTCGAACCGATATCGGTGACCATAAGTTTCGCTGAGGTAGTGGAAGTGGGATATACCACCAAGACCTGGCCCAAGGCCACACATCTAGTTTGAGATAGCAATTTGTCCTCGATGTTACCCGCATGCAACTCAACCAACTCCCAGTCGGAGCTGGTTACGGGATCCAAACTGAATTGAACAGTTTCATATGATTTTACCTTGAGGTTGATGACGACCGCATCGTTGTCGTTCAAAGGCAAGGCCTGGGCAAAGACGGGATCAATCTCTAATTGCTGGGGGTGAGAAGACGGCAATCCATCCCATCCAGCATAGTATCTTTTGGTTTTGGAGACGATTTCTACCACCACATCTTGAGCATGGATATTGGCATTATGAAGAAGGTTACTGAGACCAGACGGAAGCTTGATGAGGTTGGACTTGTTGGACGAGTACTTGACAGTCGCCTTGATGTTTTCCATTGTTGCTGGCGGCTAATTGTGGGATTGTTGAAGTGAATTGGTTCGTTAATTAATAGTCTTCCATAGACTGGTACAAGCACTGGGGTAGGTGAAAGATGTCGTACGGGGATTCTAATTGGTTGTCCAGATAGCCACGGCCCGTGTGGTAAATGTTGTGAGTCTCTTGGACAGTTGAAGTTTGGTTATATGCTCGATTGACAGCAGTCTTTGTTGATGCTTGTTCTTCCTAGGAGCTTCTCAAGTTTCAGTACAAAAGGCTCTCGTTATAAAGTTCTCCAGCTTTCGCGGGACAGTGCCGAGGATGCAGGATTTGTGGGGAGAGCGCAGTGAAAATCACCGCGGACGTAGAGAGAATGATGCGAAAAGTGAAGGTCCCGCGGTAGAAGCTAGCGAGCGGGGGAGGGCATATAATGATAATTTAATCGTAATAGAGAGAGATGAGGGAGTGATTAAGTAAGAAGTTATTAAT
Organism: Suhomyces sp. yHQL142; assembly: GCA_030582675.1. Taxonomy (NCBI): domain Eukaryota; kingdom Fungi; phylum Ascomycota; class Pichiomycetes; order Serinales; family Debaryomycetaceae; genus Suhomyces; species Suhomyces sp. yHQL142. Next base: position 10,280 of record JAJMGU010000041.1, read on the forward strand.
TAAAGCAAGGGGTAATGGTTTTTCAGGGGTACAGTCAACAAGAACGTAATGATGAAGAGAAAGAGAGAGAAGAAAGAGAGAGAAGAAAGAGAGAGAAGAAAGAGAGTGAAGAGAATAATATTGGGCGGTATCCAAGTTCTTTACTGGAAAGTGTATATGCAAGTTCGTCGAGGCCCATCTCTAGAGCATAAACTTTCAAGACAATGTCAAAAGACTTCACATAATCAAGACCACTTCAGAATAATAACGTAAAGCATCAATAGTTTGATAGTCGCTAGGCTAACTACGCATTTAGTTCTTCCCCATTTTCTTTACACCATCCTTCCTTGTAGAGCCCAAACAGAGCCCATCTGTTTCATTATTATCTATGTACAATCATTTCTTGTTAAACTCCTCAAACTTCTTCAACTGCTCGTCACCCTCTCCCTCCTTCCCATCCCATTTCTTCGCATTCTTCTCTTGATTGATCTGTCTCGCCTTCTCCATCATCTGGAACTGTCTCCGTCTCAAAGAGCGACACTGTTCCCAGCCCACCACATTCCCCAAAAAGAACCCACAGACAGCCCAATTGATCAGCCTGTTGGGGTTCTTGTGGATTAAAAACGTCACTGTTCCAAGCACTCCCATGGCCTGGAACCCGGTGATCATGGCCTCCCGAAAACACGGCATGCTCACGAAATGCTCCACGCTGAAGTCCGCAAAGCTTATCTGCCTCGCAGCGTCCACTAGCGTCGGTTCGGTCCGTTTGACGGGTTCTTTGTCTTCAAACTTGGGTGGAAGGTCTTCGAGATATTGTGGTTGTTTGACTTCGCTCACGGTGGATACTTTGGACGGCGAGCCGCCTCCTCCAAACCAGCCCATACTTAATGAAGATAAAGTGTATGATGGCAGGATAGGTTGAAATTGCTCAGTAAGAACTGGTATCCAATAGTAGTCATAGCTTAAGTTAAACATCGCCAGTTATTACTATACTGTGGATTATATGCAGGTATTTGGTACTGCACATAATATATATTCCTTCAGTAACATATTCCATATTATTTCAGGAATGAGTTGTCTAGATTGACTTTAAAAGTTTGGTTATCTATCGTCATTATTTTTTCTACCTAACTAGTTAGCTCTCTCACAGAATAACCTACGTCGACTACAATATTGATGGACTCTTTTGATTGATGTAAGTGACCTGCATATAGATATGCTAATTCTGTACTGCATACAAACGACTGGACCATAATGTATTGGTCCCCAGTAAAACTACAATTCACAACTTCATCAGCTTTCACCACTTGAAACTCTGTCAATCAACCGTACCGCAATACTTAAGCGGGTCATAATATAATAATCACTCCAAAATGCCCACTCCCGACCTAGTTCTCGATCCGGCGTTGAAATATTGGGTCCTTTTACCCATTTCCTTCGTCATGGTCTTGGTTGGATTGATCAGATCTAATGCCACTTATTTGTTATCGCCCGGCCGCAAACTTGAAGAATACAAGGTAACCAGAGAAAAGTACGTATTATCTAGCCGTTCAGCTTTAATTTGGTGCCAAAGGCACTCGAATTGGGCAATTCAACCTCTATTGAGTTCATACAATGCTGATACTAACCCACAGACAATTCTTACAAAGAGCGTCATCCTTCAGATTCAACAATAGTCTCCTCACACCAGCTGAATTCGAAGCAAGACAACAATATTTCATCACTAACTTGAACTCCGAAGAATTCTACTCCCGTCCTGCGGGCGAAGAGGTGGATCCATTAAGTCAATTGACCGATCCCTCCACTAACGAAGCCATGATGAACATGGCCAAAAGTAACTTCATGAACTATATTCCACAAACATTGATCATGGGATGGGTCAATTACTTCTTTGAGGGATTTGTTATCATGAAGTTGCCATTCCCAGTGACCGATGGATTCAAAAGTATGCTTCAGAGTGGAATCGCTACGCCCGATTTGAATGTACGCTACGTCTCCTCTATCTCATGGTACTTCGTTAACTTATTCGGTTTAAGACCGATCTATTCCTTGATGATGGGAGCTGCTGCGGCAGATGAGCTTATTAGCCAGCAAAACAACCAGCAACTGGGGGTACCTAATCTTGGGGGCCCTGGAGGTCCCAAGGCCGACAAAGTGTTCAAGGCTGAAGCAGAAAATATCCAGATCTTGACCCATGTGTCTCTCTTTGATGGAATAGTCGACAGAGTGTTGTTGGCAAATGAGTAAGACGTAAAGCGGGGGAATAAAGATGAAAAAAATTGAAATGATCGTTGTGCAAGGGTGACCGAATTGATAGATAATGCTTTAAAAAGAGTATGGACTAATTTCGATCTTCAAGTGAAAAGATACACTGAGTTCTTGCAGCTGAGTACCTAAATCTATGGTACTTATTGTACAAGGTTCCTGCTTGATACAAGAGCTTGATAAAGGAGTTTTTTTTTTCTCCACTCAGTTGAGCTTTAAAACTTATGGCTACGAGTACGCCAAGCTAGTATAAACACGTTTTGAATTAGCTCTATTTATGTGCTGAATTGTTCATAAAACAAGTACCTTATACCATAGTCTAGTCTAGCTGCAGGATCTCTTACATAATTCTCATTTATATACAGTACATCAAACCTTTAGATAAATCGCATCCCATCGCCCTTATAAATCATAAGTCCACCACCTAACTCTTTCTCCAAAACACCCCCCACTATCCAAAATGGCTCCTTCAACCGTGATTTGTATCGGCATGGCCGGATCTGGTAAGACCACGTTTATGCAGAGACTCAACTCCCATCTCCATTCCAAAAAAACCCCTCCTTATGTAATCAACTTGGATCCAGCAGTGTTGAAAGTTCCATTCGGTGCTAACATCGATATCAGAGACTCAGTCAAGTACAAGAAGGTGATGGAGGAGTACAACCTTGGGCCTAATGGAGCCATTGTCACGTCATTGAATTTGTTTGCCACCAAGATAGACCAGGTGATCAAGTTGGCCGAAAAACGGTCTGATAGGGTTGAGAATATCATCATTGATACTCCAGGACAAATCGAATGTTTCATCTGGTCAGCCAGTGGAGCCATAATAACAGAAGCTTTTGCTTCCACCTTTCCAACCGTGATTGCATATATTGTGGATACCCCCAGAAATTCGTCCCCAACAACGTTTATATCCAATATGTTGTATGCCTGTTCGATTCTTTACAAAACCAAATTGCCTATGATCATTGTATTCAACAAGACCGATGTCAAGAAGGCTGACTTTGCCAAGGAGTGGATGACGGATTTTGAAGCTTTCCAGGCCGCTTTGAAGCTGGACCAAGATTTGAATGGAGAAGATGGCACTTCTTCGGGATACATGAGTTCGTTAGTCAATTCTATGTCATTGATGTTGGAAGAATTTTACTCACAGTTAGACGTGGTAGGTGTGAGCGCCTACACTGGTGATGGATTTGACGAGTTTATGGGAGCTGTGGACAATAAGGTGGATGAATATAATGAGTTTTACAAGGCTGAGAGAGACAGAATTCTCAAAAAGAAGGAAGACGACGAGAAAAAGAGACAGAACGCTTCATTGAATAATTTGATGAAGGACATGAATATCAAAGACAAGAAAAACAAAAATGCAAAGGGTCAAGATACTGATGTTTTGTCGGATTACGAATCACAGGATGAAGAGTATCAGGGAGAACTCTTGAGAGATGAAGATGAACCTGAAAGAGAATACTCATTCCCAGAAGATAGAAATTCCGAAGTCAACGAAAGAACAGACCCAGATTTACAAGCAAGATACCAAGCAGCGTTCGAGGCAACTGCAAAGACTGCTTCTACCAAAACAGCAGAAAATATTGCAGCTTATATCAAAGGAAGTGCTCCCGAGCTTTAAAATAGAGAAAAGACACAAGAAAGTGAAGTCGATACTTACAAGTAGGAAACCAAGCTCTACAATAATGATTTTTCAATACCAAGACCTATATTTACCTCATCAAAGCCGTTGTATACTATTTAATCTATTTTAAAAGAGGAAAATATTGCATCAATATCGTAAGGCTTGTTGGCCCATTCTTTCTTGAATATCAAGTGAGGTTTGTGCTTGGCTAAATGTAAAATGGTCTTTCCAAATTCGGAGTTGCACCATGCAAACCATGACCTTGTGTAGTCCATCCCTCTTTCTGAATTAACATGGACACCTTCATGCATCAATCCCAATTCCCCAGTATTGGCCATCACCAACTTTAAAGCGTTAAGAATTTCTTCGTCGTCATCGGAGGTTCTGATCCGAACCAACAATGACATTGGCCAAGCAAAATTAAGGCCAATATGAGGTCCTCCAACACCTTCAAATGCTTTGCCCTTCAAGTAATATGGGTTGGAGGATTTCAGAAGAACCATCTTTCTAGTGTTTTGATAAATAGGGTCATCTCTTGCAACAAAACCCATATCTGGGATCGACAATAATGAGGGAATGTTTGCGTCATCCATGAACGTTGCACTACCATATCCATCTACCTCATAAGCATAGACTTTACCATGGATAGGATGATCCACAATCCCATGCTTCTCAATACCTGTAGTCAAATCATCGATGATTTCATCAACGACTCTGCTCATGATTTGAGCATCATATTCTTTGATCATGGCCTCAGTTAAGACGTACTTACGGATCTTTCTCAATTCAGTCAAGGCATGGATATTGGCAGGAATGAAAAACTGGAAAATGGTGGCATCATCACTAGGTCTGAATGCACTACGGATCAATCCAGTGTCGTAATTAACTGGGTTTCCAACACCACCCAATGGTAATGTTTCAGATCCAACATTTGTTTGTCTTTGGAAGGAATAATAGAAATTCAATGCCTGACCAGTTTCTTTATCAAAAGAAGGTTGGGATTCTCTTTTCAATACAATCAATAACTTCTCGAACCCAAGCATCCAATTCTGAGTCAAAAATGACGTATCCCCATTGGAATTCTCGAAGTATTCGTTGGTCAACGTTAAAAAGGATGCCAATGAATCCAATTCATACTTGCACTCGAAAACATTTCTCCAATCTGGTCTTGGATAAACGTTGTCCATGGCAGGTTCACCACTTTTAACACCAGAATGAGGTGGAGGATGGAAAGCATTACAGTAAGGGGCAGTCACAATGTAGGTGGCCTGGGTTTCTATTGCTCCACGGATGAGTTCCCTTAATTTGGGGTCGTACTTAATCAATGGCTGGTAGACAGACAATTGTCTGGCAGCATCACGTAGCCATTCGGCGTGGATGTCACCAGTTACAACAAACGACTGGGGAATCTTGGCTTTTCCACCCAATGTGCTCTGGTGCCACAAGATCGTAGTGTCCAAGGTATTTGGTAAACAATTCTCGATAAGTCTTGAAAGATCTTCCGATGCTACCTTTTTCTGTAAGTCTTGAATAAGATACTCTACTGCCTTGGAGGTGAAAGTACGACACTGGAGCTCGGGTCTCATGAACGGGTACCCGTACTCGCCCCCTGCAAAAGGTTCATGTTTATGCCTCGAATGATGGACATAGTCAGGACACTTTGTGTTTGCAACGGCATCGGTGTCTTCTTCATAAAAGGGATAGATATGGTGTTGACCCTTGTCATTGTCTGAGTTGGAGATCTTCTTTTCGTTCTTGAGGTTGGGCATATTCTTTTCATCCTCAAGCTTTGGTATGGAATCATCCTTGACAGGTATGGCCGGTATGATTTCTTCTTGTTTGACTTCAGGTTTTGGTTCCTCTTGTTTGACTTCAGGTTTAGGTTCTTGTTGTTTGACTTCAGGCTTAGGTTCTTGTTGTGTGTTTGTTTTGTCTCCAGCCATCTTTTCATCCAAGATCTTCTGGGCTTTGTCACGGTCCTCTGGTTGTAATCTGTCGCCGGCCTTTTCGTCCATGTTATTCATTCTTCTTCCCTCCTCTTCCATCTTATTTCTTCTTCTTTCCTCGTCGTCCACCTTCTCTGTATCGGGCAAAGGAACCGGCGTGTGGGCATCGGGAATGTCTCGTTCAGGCTCTGGTTCAGGAACTAGGTTGGTGGTTTTCTGGACTCCGATAGGCACACTTTCTGTGGGGATGGAATTGTAACTCTTGAGCAATCTGGAGACTGAGTAGAAGAACAACGCCAATACAGCGACCAAGACAAGTCTTCTCGATCGTTTGCTCTGCATACTCATTGTGCCAATTGATAGTCCTTCTTCTTCTTCTTCTTCTTCTTCTTCTTCGTGGTAGTTGTAAACTATTCACTCAATCGACGTCGATCTTCCTAACAATCTATTTTAAAGTCTCACCAAACGAAGCCGTGCCAATAACGTTAGGCGTAGCCTTAGGCCAAGACCAACTGGGGTTATGTGAAGGATAAAGCGGGGGAACCGACTCCAATCGTCACTGGGTGAGTTATTCCGAAAACGGAAGTCTCTGTCCTACGTGTTTGTAATTAATACGGATCTTATTGTTGGTTATGTGGAATGTACGTGGGTATTAACCAAAGTAGTCTTGGCCCAGACTATATAAAGAGACGCGATTCCACCATCTTTTCTGTGGATGCCTTTGGAAGGTCTCCTATAGGTTCCTACACTGTTAACCTCAATGCCTCTGGTTACGTCTTGGCTTCAGTACTTATATCAACTTTGCCCTATCCAGAACCGTGCAATCATCATCAATTGACACATTTTTCACTTAAATTACTCGCATGCGATGGATGTGACTACCACCACAACCTTGTTCTTTATGATACGCCTTGGGACATACCCCACTGGCTGTCTTCTGCAACCTTCGTCGCTGTTCTGGATATCTCTCGAAAGACTCCAATGTCGTATTATTCACTCTTATCTCTCTTAGTCAACTAATACTCGTATAATCGTCGTAATTTTGCGCCCCGAACGGCTACTCTTCCACCTCCTTGCTCAAGTATATACAGTTGCCTGCCTCGTCCACTTGCAAGAGTCCTGCTGCTCCCAAGCGCTTCATGAACGTATGGACCGGCGCTTTATTGGCGTTCGAATTGGAGGTGGCAGCTGCTGTCGCAAGTAGCTGAGCATAGTTCATTATCTTGGGGGTATCTCCTTGTTTGGGAAGCCCACTGAAGAAAGCACTGATTTCTGGCTGGTCAAGACTGATTCGAGCAGACACGATTTCGAACTCGGACCCTGCCACTAGTTCGAGAAGCTCGGAATGATCATGATGAATCACAGGGTTCTCCACTGTTAAAATGTAGTATGATGAGTACGAAAGGTCAAACGGGAACACCTCCTGTATGTCATTATTGTTGTTTGCAAGTGCCAGAACCAATTGGGGCATGGGATGCTTCTCCAAATAATCTATGAGAACTTGAGGTTCGACTTCTTTTCGAGAATTGGTGTCTATTATACTGATGTGATTGGAAAAGAGAATATCGGTGAACTTTTTCGAGCTCCTGCCATTGTTGTGGCCCGTGATGGTACTGGACAATGCCAATGAGAACAAATCTATTGATGATAGCTCGGTAAGGTGATAGCTTCGATGGACTGGTTCATCTTCTCCCATTTCCTTCGATATTTCGTTTCCAAGTCTAGTAATGTCGCTGCTCAAGTTGGAGAACGGACGGTTGATCTGCATCAATGATGTGTCAGAAAAGAGCCGGTTCTTCTGTTCAAGTATCAAAATGACAGGTGTGTTCTCAAATAACTTTTGGTACCATCGAAACGAATTTTGAAACGATTCAACCTTAGGCACTGACCGTAAAGGCTCGTAGTACGACGCCAATGACGTGATGATATTGGCAGCATAGTCGGTGGTGTGTTTTACTGTTCTATGATAGTTTGTGTGAATCGAATCATCTCTTAAATGTGAATCTTCATCAACTTGACGAGTCTGATACTGTCTCTTGAAGAGCTCCTCTGTCGTTCTTTCTTCCCCATTTTGCAACCTAAGAGGCTGCTCAAAGATTGGTCGTATACTCTCCGCAATTAATGGTGCAAAATCAAAACTGTTGAATGAATTGTTCCGTAGTTTGTAGTTTTGAAATCGTTCATATTCTCCCGAGCTCTTTTGAAGATATCTCTGGACTTCTTGGTCGGAGTATGGATTGAGCTTCAACACGGCCTTTTCGTAGAGGTTCACCAAAGACCCGATATGCCCCGGTAATCTTGACAAAGACTTTCTAGACATCTTGGGGCACGCTGTTTATTGGCATCTTGAACAGAACAAGAGTTGTAGGAAGTTGGGGTCTTTCTCATCTCTGTATATCTTTTGATATCCGGGTTGATTTTGAACTTTTCACGTGCACTTTGAGTTCCGGCTACATAGCTAACCAGATTTAAGGAGTATGTAAAGTGAGCAAAAGTGATGGTAAATGAATTCTAGGGGTATTTTATATGACAAAAGTTATTATTTGGCATAAATCTTGTTTCAATTACTTCATTGGTGCTCATTTGAATGAAAGCAAGCTTTGGATTATTTATTGATAATTATGCCACGTGACCTCGTCATATATCATCACCATTTATTTCTAATCTTGAATCACCACTCTTCTTTCCATCAACGACCATGAACAGACTTCCCAGAGTGATAAGAACAATCCGCATGCCCATTTTAAGGGCGCAAGTTCTCAGATCACCATTTCCCAGGAATTCCCTGGTGGTCTTGCCCCAAACTCGCCACTATTCTAGTGACAAACCCTCTGGTACTACAGCCAGCTTCAAGGTCCAAGATCCCCAGATGATGATAGCATTTACGTGTAAGAAATGTGACACCAGGTCATCACACACATTTTCCAAGCAGTCGTATGAGAAAGGGAGTGTGGCCATCCAATGTCCTGGGTGCAAAAACCGACACTTGATAGCGGACCATTTGAAGATCTTTAGTGACAGTAAGTTTGTCTTGGAAGATGTATTGAAGGCAGCGGGAGAAAGCGTTGCAAGCACAACAGGAGATTTGGCATTCAGTGATATACCAGAAAGCTTACGGTCCACAATTGGACACCATGCAAAAGATGCACCACAAGAATATTTGAAAGAAGAGGTTGGGGAAGACAACAATGGTTTGCCATCCGGAGAGGAGGAAAAGAAGTAGGGACGTGAGCAAAGAGAAATGATGGAGAATGGTGAAAAGTCAAGGAGGTCATAGCACCGTGCTCGAAGGATCGGTTGTTTATGGCTAATAGTGAATGAAGAAGTCAATAGCCCATATACTAGGTAGAGTTGATTTTTTGTAAATAATATGTAACTAGATACAACTAAATTCTAATATGGATTACTGGTTGAAGAGTAGTTTTTGGCAAGATCAAGATACAATTGCTGTAGACTTTCATGTGTTCATAAATTTTGCATCTAGTCTGTCTTATCCTATGTGTACAAAAATTGCACCAAGTGAAAAATTCATTCTTCATAAGTTGCAACTCTTACAACCACACACAAATTGCACAATGTTGGCCAGAACGATTCTTAGAATCAACACCCGTCGCTTGGTGCCCACTGCGGCTCATCTCTATGGTAAAAGGTTCAACAGTAATGATCGTTTGGCGCAATATAAAGCCAAATTGGAAGCAAAGGCCAGTGAACTTGGATTGAAAGATGTGGACGAATTAAAGGTCAAGTTGAAGGAAGAAATCGACTTGAAGAAGAAAGAATTCAGCAAAGTGGATCCCTTACAGGAGCTTGAAGAATACGAGAGAAGACAGGCGGAAGAAGCCCAAACAGATCGTGAATCAAACATCATCAAGGTCAGAGATCCTATTGCCAAAGATACCCCCAAGACTCCCTACAAAACATTGAACTCATACGTTGATGTGGACAAAGTCAAAGAACTTCCAAGAACAGAGCTTGAATATTTATGGAGAGCCCGATTCTTGAATCAAAGCAGAATCCTTCATGGCGTTGTTGATACCCTTCAATTTGCTACCATGTACGCCAATGCGTTCAAAAACCCTAGTTTCATTTTACCCTTACCTAGACTGGGAGACGGCTACGAAATGCACTTTGTCCAATGGTCCTTTGTCGGTCCATATACAACCCATTGTATGTTGACCACCGTTGCTGAGTACAAACTTCACAAGGAATATGCCAAACCACACACTACATTGATGTTCCATCAAGAGCTTTTGGAATCCAAGGGAGTTGTATTGATGAATGGACAGGTCGAGACCGAAAGCTCATTGTCTATGGACGAAGCCCAACTACTTGTGTTGAATCTTCAAAGATTTTACGGTGGAATTGGTAAATCCGACAGAAAACTAGCTTTGTTGAGAAACTTTACTTCTGGTGATACGGAGTTCGATATGGAAGCATTGATTGCAGAAGCAACTTCATTAGATTAGAAAGTGGTCGATGGGCTCTAGAAAATGCCTTTACTGTATATATCCAAAGTATTTGCTAGATTTTTAACCTTTTGATATTAAAAATGTACATATTATTCCAACATATATTCATCGGAATCAGAAGCACTCAAGATTTCAACATCATGGATTTGCAGTTTGGCTTTAGCCTTTGATTTTCTTGTTGGACGTGTCTTTGATTGTTTTGCTTTCGATTTTGATTCTTCTGTCTCTGAATCTGAGCCAGAATTTAAGATCAATAAATCACTTTTCGTATTCTTTTTGGTAGGCTTTCTTGCTGTTGTTTTTGCTTTTGTTGGCTTGGAAGGTGGAGGTGTCCCCTTCTCAAAATCTGCTGGAGATGGTTGTTTTGAAGCAGGTGTGGAATGTTTAGAACTATCACCACTATGTTCAGCTCTGCTTGCTGAGTTTTGCTTTTTGACTTGGGCCAAAACTTGTCTAAATGAATTTTTCGTTTGGTTCTCGTCTTCACCGTGGAATTGATCATCATCTATGTCTATCTGAAGAAGCAATTCACTCTCTTTCTTGATTTCCTTTTTGATAAAATGCTCGAGGATATGTTTGTCCTCGTTTTCAACGAACTTTTGAACGGCATTGTTGATTCCAGCTTCGGGCAAAAGTGTAAGTTCTGCTTGCTGCAAGAATTCGTTCATCAAGTCATTTAACTGAACCTCTGTTGATTTTTTATTGCTTAAACCTTGCTGGAATAAATCGGTATCCACAAATTTTGTTTTCTTAACAAGACTTTCAGATACTTCCTTGGACCTCTTTTTGTAGAATTGGATCACATCGTTGACATTTGCAATTCTTCCTACAAACTTATTTGAAAATCGCCTTGCATTTTCAATTTCGTACCCTCCACTGTACTCTACTCTCAATCGTACCAATGGTAAAGGATATTTATCTTTACGAGGCGAAAGTGCATCCTCATCCTCAAAGAATACAGCATTCAAATCCTTATACTTCTGATTGGCTTCCACTATTGCTCTCTCCACTTCATCTGCTAAATAGCTTATCACATCTGCTTTGGAAGCAGCACCTGGTATGAGGTCAGTTTTCAGCAATTCGATTTCTTTCATGACAAATGGTCGTACAGTCTTTAGTTTGATGGTTTCTAAAGACCAATCTTGACCCTTGATGTTCAAGATGAATGCCTTTTTATCTGCAAGTTCACCCTCCGCGAGCGAAGTGGCCACTGAAGAGCCTGCTTGTAGTACGCTGAATCCACATTCTGGATTTTGGACAGGATATGGAATACACTCGTGTTCATGGCCCCATAGAATAAAGTCCAAGAACTTGGGAAGAAAATTCTCGGGTATACTGGAAGTGTAGGTATGTTGGGCGTGGTTTTGGTGGATGCAAAATAAATTAAACCACAGGTTGGTGTGAATATTTGGTCTTTGGAACTTGACCAACCCGTCTCTGAAAGCACGATGTAATCTTTCGTCTCTTACGTTGGCAAGCCCATAAAGAGCCAATTTGGTGATTCCTTTCTGAAACAATAAAGGGGAAACGGTGATGTTTTCATTATCTTCGACCTTACCAAAATGATTAATCAACCCTGATATTGAAAGCACATCTAAAGGCAGAAGAAATCCGTCTCCCGTGGCATCATCATGGTTTCCACTGATGGCAAACACCGGGATGGATATGTTCAAGTTGGGATCCTCGTAATTGACGGTATTGAATCCATTGTAAAGTCCAAGACTAGGGTCACTTAACATTTCAAGCTCACATGGTCTATCTCCCATACAATTCAATCTTAATGATTTGATGACATGAAACATCGACTTCTTGGATGGTTTGTTGATGTGAAACAAGTCTCCTCCTTGGACCAACATATCCACATCCCGCTCCTTGGCGATCTTGGTAACTTCGTGAAACGTTCTCCATGCATCGTCACCTCGTATGGGGTCGTTTTCGTTGTATCCAACGTGATTGTCTGTAGTTAGAAGGATGGATATGGTATCAGGGCCAGCAGGTATGTTTTGAACGAAACCCATTGATTAGGATATCACAATGTCAAAGTAGATTATGTTAAAGTGATTGGTTCGTCTTCTGTTTTCTTGTATCGAATGAAGGGTTCGTTATGATGATTAGTTCGTCTTCTGTTTTCTTCTCTTCTCTTTTTTTCTCTTCTCTTCGTTCTCTTCTCTTCTCTTATTTTCTCTTCTCTTACTATGTTCTCAATTCCTCAATCGCACCTGGTCTTCTTTCCCACTGTTTCTTCCTCTACCTTTGATCTTGTTCTTGGTTCCTCTGCCTGCACTTAAATCTTGCGAGTTTTGATGGTCTTCGTACTTTTATTTGTATAGAACGTATCGTTTACTCCAGAGCTAAGCCGATCTTCTTCAAACAGGCGCAATTGCCTAGTCATTCCACCTTGAATCAATAGTGAGAATCCGGGGTATCTACTTGTCTTTGGATCGAAGTCAAACCTCGTTGATACGTGACTAATCATCACTCACTGTTAACCATCACCCATACCAATATACTTTAATCCACTCCATTAGAGTCGATCAAGCTCTTGTGTTGTCCCAATGCCAGACCACTCCATATCGCTGGAACTAGAGGCACGGCAGCAGGATGAACTCAATAGTATTTCGTCCATTTATGGCGATATCTTCACCGATATTACACCGTCTGGCTTGGTCTGGAACAAGAAACCAAGCCCCCACTTCCAGCTCTTCCTCGAATCCTCCAACAACCCCGAAAGGCCCACCGTTCTGCTCATACTAGACATCGAATTCACCCAAACATACCCTCTCACCCCACCATTGATCAAGATCCTTCAACCCAAGAACCTCTTGAAAGTACGAATATGTGCCTTGGAATCCCGGATCAAAGAACTTATCAAAGAATATCCCGAAGAAGAAGTCTCCTTCACTGTTGCCTTGGAGATCAAATCGTTGTTGGACGAGTTCCAGCTGGTGACTGAGAAAGTGCTATCTTTAGAAGAAGAAAGAGAGTTGAGGTTGCGAAAAGAACGTATGGAACTAGAGAAAGATGAGGCAGCAAGACAGCAGGCCAAAGAAGTGGCCCAGCAGAAACAAAACGAAGATCTCAACCGCCAGATCCTACAGATCAAAGGTGAATATTTTGAAGATACCTCTACATCAACCGGTACTCCCCATACAGGCGAGGAATCGGATGATAACGAAAACCTCTCTATCCAATATGATGATGAACTCGTGCCCAAGGACCCAGAACAATATTTTATCTTTGAAAAGTCAATTGTCGGGGAATTGCCTGGGTCTCGAATAAGCTTTCGCTTCAAGGCCGTGCTGGGATTCATCAAATATAACAAGAACGATCTCTTGAGTTCGATATCATCTCAGTACATTGTGAAGCCCTATCTACCCCAGGAAATGCAATCTAAAATAGTGAAAAGAGGAATCGAACTCTCATATCTCCTCACTGAAATCGATTTCGATAATGAATATTATGGTACAGATCCAGGGAAAAGAGATATTCAAGACTTGGAACGGGAACTTCAATTGATAATTGACGTAAATCATGATAATATCACCAAGCTTTATGGCTTCCAGATTGATAAGAAACCTGTCAGTGGATGGAAAGTTCGACTATTGACTGAATTCTCCTCCGCTAGTGATTCATTACAAGATATCTTGCCTACTGCCGAGTTCATCAATTGGGCTTTGGCTAGAACTTGGGTCATTCAATTGTTACCAGCTCTTGAGTACTTGCATAATGCAGGGTTCATCCACAAAATGTTGTGTCCACTATCAGTATTTGTTTATGAAGTCGAAGATGAAATTTATGACAAATCTGATGACGATGAAAGTGATTTGGATGACCATATAATGTCCACCAAAATAAGAAAAATTTGTCATCCGAGTTATGGGTATAGATTACTTCATATGCGCCATACTCATCCCAATATATCCAACACCCAACCATCGCTCAATATTTCCCGAAGCTCATCGACTCATTCTATGACAGGTGCTAGAGGTATTCATCCAACTTCATCATCATTTTTGAGTTTATATAAACCCAAAGGACCATCTCAAGCTTTCATCCCTGATGAGTGGATAGCTCCGGAGTTAGTTTCCGGCACACATCAACAGAAAACTGATATTTGGGATTTGGGTGTCTTGTTTTTAAGGGTAATGATCAACTATAATGTATTGACAACAACATATAAAAACCCTGGTGAATTTCACGAGAAGTTTTCCGCAGAAGAATTCAAAGGAGTGGAACAATACGCTTCGTTGGTTTATGACTTTTTATCTAAAATACTCCACCCCAAATTAACAAGAAGACCCAGTCCACTTGAATTGAATGCAGTCAAGTTTTTACGGGATGGTCCAATCATGATCAATACTCAAAATATCAATCCTAATCGCCTGAAAAAATATGTGCACCCGGCAATCATTTCAAGATCTGATCCGTTGGATGTTGAAAGAAAAGCAGTTCATCATCAAAGAGATATTCATTATTCAACTCAAAGTCTCACTGATAGCCTTCGAAAACAGTCAATTGCACCTACTCAGAGTGCAGTGAAAAGGAAATATTCTAACCAGAACAATCAAAAACCCAATTGGGGAGACAATTCACAGATTGGACAGAGAAATGTGGCTAGGTATGAGAGAGATTTTGAAGAAGTGGGCAAGTTGGGTAAGGGAGGATTCGGAGAAGTGGTCAAAGCTAGGAATAAGATAGAGGGAACATTCTACGCTATCAAAAAGATTAAGCATAAAGCTAACAAATTGGATTCATTACTAAGTGAAGTGCTTTCACTTGCCAGACTCAACCATCAATTTATTGTCAGATATTACGGTACTTGGGTCGAGGAGGTTGAGGATGATACCAATGCAATAGACTCAGAAGATGAGGATGAAGAAGAACTGGAAAGTGAAATAGAAAGCCCATTAAATGAGGCAAGGTCATCATCATTCTTGACAAGTCATGATAATTCTTTCCAAATAGATTATATTTCCAATTCTTTTGATTCTTTTGATCCGAACCTTGATTTTGGAGGGCTATCAGATGAGGATGATAACAAAGACGACGATTCTGATAGGTTCGAATTTGCTAACTCCGATGAACTGGGAACCCTAGATGACTGGACACAAGAATCTAGTAGTGCTATTACAAACAGTAAAGAAGCGAAGTCGGGAGATGCTGGTGGTGACGCAAAAATGCAGGATAACTTAATAGAACAACATCATCCTAAATCAATACTTTACATTCAAATGGAATTTTGTGAAAACAACACCTTGCTTAATCTCATTGAACAAGGCTTGCCAGGGAACCCAAATGAGTATTGGCGTTTGTTCAGACAAATTCTTGAAGCTGTCTCCTATATTCACGGAGAGGGATTCATCCACCGAGATTTGAAGCCAATGAATATATTTATTGACAAGTCTAACAACGTAAAAGTCGGTGATTTTGGACTTGCGAAAACATCACAATTTGCCTCTATCGTCCTGACAAACAATCAAGTGTCAACAACACATAAGGACTTCTCAACAGTAGTGGGAACTTTATTTTATACGGCCAAAGAAGTGGGAACTGGTGACTACAACGAAAAAGTTGATATGTACTCACTTGGAATTATTTTGTTCGAAATGAGTTACTCCTTAAGCACGGGGATGGAAAGAGCAAAGATATTGAACGACCTTCGATTGAAGTCAGTCGATTTTCCATACAATTTTTCTGAAGCTAAGCATGCAACTGAAAGGAAGATTATTAAGCTCCTCCTTGATCATGATCCAAAAGCAAGACCCGGTGCTATTGAATTATTACAGAGTGGTTGGTTGCCTGTTGAGCATCAAGACCAAGTGATTAAGGAAGCCTTAAAATCTTTAGCAGATCCCGCTTCTCCCTGGCAACAACAGGTTCGTCAAACATTATTCAATCAGCCTTATCTGTTAGCTAAGGACTTAATGTTTGATAACTATAGTAAGAACTCGCATATTCACCACCTTGACCATACTATTAGTGACTATTCACTCTTTAGTAAGATGATTCTGGAATTATTTGAGATATTCCAAAACCATGGTGCTATTGAAGACTTCTCTTCGAACGTTTTGGTCCCCAAAGCACCATCTCAAACGTCAGAACTGGTTTATGAGGTCTTGGATAAGAGTGGGTCTGTATTGACATTACCTTATGATCTTATCTTGCCAACTGCGCGGTTTTTGAGTCGAACGAATGTGACAATTCCTAAAATTTATCGTCATGAGTTTGTTTATAGACCAAACTTGAGAGGTGGTGGGATTCCTGATAAGTATAGTACAGTCAGTCTTGATATCACCACATCCGACCCATCGACAAAGATATCAAACGATGCTGAATGTTTAAAAATGATTGACGAAATTCTTTATTCGTTCCCATGTTTCAAGACCAAAAATTCACAAGCAATCATCATTTTGAACCATTATGATATTCTTGATTCGATTATATCATTTTCATTTGGTAACTTTGGAATAGATGAGCAGAAAAGAAGCGAAGTTATTGGGATCCTATCACAATTAGGAATTGACAAGAACACTGAAGAGGTAATGAGAATTTTACGAGAGGACATACAGATTCCGGGAACAGTGACCAAAGATTTGATTGAAGGTTTTAATTTCATTAGCGAACCCGAAAAGGTAAGGCTAAAAATCCAAAAAATAATGGTGGATTCACCACATCTTCTTAAAGTTGAGAAGTCATTTGTTCAAATTATGGATGTTCTCTCTATTCTCAAGAAATTAGGAGTTAAATCTCCAATCTATATGAATCCACTTAGTAACTATAATTCCAAATACTATGCACATGGAATCATGTTTCAAGCAGTGTTCAAAGTGGACAAGAATAGACGGTTCTCTAGAATTGCTACTGGTGGAAGATATGACAGTTTGATATCTTCATTCGCTAACAAGGGTGTTACGAAACTAAATACTCCCTATGCTGTTGGATTTTCCATTTCATCAACCTTTATTTTTCTCCTCATGAAAAATTTGTTCAGTAGGAAAATGAAGGGAGATGTTAATCAGAAATGGTCGAGTCTCCAAAAGTGGAAAGGGAATAGATGCGATGTCTTGGTCACCAGTAGCAACGAAAGCTATATTAACCAATGTGGTTACGATATTTTGAAACTTCTTTGGCTGAATAATATTAGCAGTGATTTATTTAAGTCTACATCCCAAGAAGATATCTCTCACCAAGCACAGATAGACGGTGCTAATTGGATCGTAGTGATCAAGCAACCAGTCCAGATGTCTAATGGGTTGAAGAAAAAGAAGGCTATAAAGAACCGGAATTTTAAACCTCTTCGGGTAAGAAATATTGGGACTGGAAAAGACATCGATGTGGAATATGAGGATTTAGCTAAACACTTGATCGTTGAAATTGAAGAACGAAATGCGGAACAAGATGATACAACGGGAAGCTCAACGGGTGTTGACGTAAATGGCAATGGTGGCATTGGAGACGATGATATTTCCCGTAATGATGATAACATTGGTACCAGCTCGTCGGTAGATGATTTGAATCCTTTATATTCTATTGATTTGAATCAAAGAATAATCGTTGTACCAAACGATGCCCCCAGAGGGCGAAAGAATAACAAAAGAGAGAAATGGGAGATTGAAAACGACTCAAAAATATCAGCAGCAGAATTGATGAGAAATTTATCGACGTCTTCTGTGATCTCGGTTGACGCTAGAGACGAAGTGCTAGATCTTATTGCTATCACCTCAATTAGTCAACAAGATGAATGGATGCGAAAAGTCCTATTCAGTGCCAATAATTTCCCTAAGAGTTTTGCAACAAACATATTCAATACATTAACCAAAGAAGCTTCCAAAGGTCAGAAATGGGTTATTCTACATTCACCAAAAACTCAAAAGACAGCCATTGTCGATTTACAGAGATAAAATAATATTATTGCGTAATTTGAATACATAGGAAGAATTGCAATTGAAAGGGAATTATGACAGTGCTAGACATAAAGCTTCTTCTGAAATCGATAGAGTGATAAATACCTTCACCTGGTCAGGTATTTTCTATGACATCTAGACCTTTGTATATAGAAATAATTATATTAATGCAGCGTGAATATGAAGCAGCAACCGTATTCTCTAGACTTACCTTTCCAGCTTTCCCATTTAATGATCGGTATATTGTAGAATCTATAAAGAAAATATTATTAAATGCGTGTAAGAGAACTGAAATCCATGAATCAAAGGACAATATACTCACACAAATGAAATTGTGGGAGAGACGTCACTTCTTGGAACTAAGTTTGTCACGAGGGGTTGAGAGTGTAGGTTCGTGAATTGTAATGTTTAATTCTTTAGGTTTGGGTTGAATTAGAAGACAACTGGGTTGTTCGGCTCTAAATTCTCTAATACCATTGGGATTACAAGCAAGATCCAATTGGTCTATTTTCTTGTGAATGAAATCGAAAGGAAAATAGATAATTAGAAATTGATTATCAAAGTCCAAAAATCTCGTGTCAATGCTAATTTGATAAGAAGACAAGTTATCAGTTGATAGCATCCTTGCTATTTTTTAAGTAAAACTTTTTCCAATCCCAATATTCCTGAAATCTAGATTCACCATATTGCGAATAATTGAAGTCGATATTGGAGATTTCGCTCTGAATCATCGCCCATACCCCCCAATAGAATCCCGGTAAACCATAAAACGTCGAGATTTCTTCAATAAACTCATTTACTTCTTCGGAAGATGCGTCTTCGTTGTTCAAATATCCTCTCACCCATTTAGATAATATGGGATTATTTGGATCAGGAATAGGAATTTTGGACCTGTCACATTGAAACCCTTGCCATTCTGCCAAGTGATTAGCAATGTCAAAGGCTCTAGGGGCAGGCAACATGTATTCGTAGTCAATGAATTTGATTGGGTTTTTAGATAAAGGAGGCAATTTTCCTAATGGTACTTCGAGATCATAATCTTCAGGTACAATAACATTACCCGATAATAAGTCACAATGAGCAGTTACTATTGGAGAGTTAGTCTTTGCTAATACAGTCTTGAGCCATTCGAATTCGTTTCCAATAATATCCTTGAGATTGGATTCGTTCACATGGGTATTCAAGTTGTTATTGAAAGAAGAGATCAAATTGTTGTTGACTGGCACGATGTTGATCCAATCTTCAATTAACTCCCAAATATTTGAAATGGATTTCTTTTTTGGCTTCTTGACAAATTTAGTACCATTTTCTGATGAAGTGGCATGTCCATTGGATGTTACTGCGTGCAAAGTGTTCGGTTTGGACTTGGCTTTCAATTTCCGGGAAAATCCTCTAAGCTTTTCAACACCTTCTTCGATGACCAAGTAGTCTAAGCCTTTATGCCAATTACCCAATTGCTGAGCAATTAAGGGAAAAAGATTTTCATTGCTCAATTCTTCCGGTTCCAACGATCTTCCTGGTAAAAACCCGTAAACCAAGCCATTCTTGAATCTTGAAAAGATTGTGGGTGCCAAATTAAGTGAGTTCAAGATCAAGTGCAGAATGAATTCACGATGTCTGTCGATGATAAGATTGGTTCCATGCCCGTAAACTCTGATCAAAACACGATCATTGGTGACGGGATAATGGCATGACAAGAGCATGTTAGTGATTCCTCCTGTCAATTTCTTGAAAATAATTTTTTCAGGGGAAGTCCATGTTGGGAGCACTTTAGATAAGAGACTTCTCAACTGGACGAATTCAGTGTTCAAATTGTCTGGGAGATCGATGATGAGCTTTGGCAAGTAGACTGCATGGGTGGAGTAGTTATTTATAATTGAAGTTAAACGAGAGTTTTCTGCCAAAGGGCTTGGGGAACGACTCAATTCTTTGGGAGCAGAGACGATTTCTGGCGTAACGGAATGGCTGGTGTTCGGCACGCCAAGAAGGTTATTCATTGTTGTGTATTGTGCTGGTGGAGTCAGATCTGGTTCAACGTCTGATAATGAAGGATTGTTGAGACTGTACAACAAGTTCTTGTTCTTCAAGTACAAGGTATCCGGAGTGAAGTTTGCATTGTCGCGCACACTTTCGTTCAACACCGAGTCTGAGAACGAGTTGAATGAGTTGATGGGGACACAATGGACGGTTTTATTAGAGATAAAACAGTATGCTGACGAGGACAGCTGGCTATCAGTTTGGACTGGTTCAGACATCTTTCGAAATGTATAACAAGATCGGGGGTGTCTTTATTGAATGATAATGGTATATTAATTACGCAAAAAGATCTGAAAATCTGGTCCAGTATCAAGTTATTTTGTGGTAAATGTATTTTTGTGAGGTTCAATAGTAGGGAGGTTTGGTGGTTAGAAGTGAAGATTTGGTTGACGTGTAAGATGGGAGTAAAAGGTAATGAGAAGAACCTAGATTCACGTGGAATTGGACGAGTTTTGGGATCTAAAAACGACGATAGGAATGATTGGTCGATTTCAATATGAATATGCCCGAAAAATGACGAGTGTTCAGTACCAAAAGGGTGCTTTTTGGGGGAGAAACACTTGGTGTGGTATCAACGGTTGACGTGTTGAGAAATACCCCAGTTGAATAATGATGATTGGGGAGGAAACGGGTAGTGGGCTGGCCAGATAGTGGACACGATGGTGATGATGGGCGAGAGGCGGCGGCACAGCGTCGTCGTTTTTGGCGGCAGAAGCTTTTCTTCTATAAGGAATGGTAACAATCTTCCTACGAAACATTACTCCTTTTAGTGGTTTCAGTGGTATAGTAAAGTCTCACGTATGGGGGTCGTGCGCGCGCAACATCGTTATGGTGGTATGGGATATTTTCACATGGGAAGAGTCGCACGACTGAGGAGAGTGGAGTGATAGTGCACAGCGGTATTATTTAGGGCAGATTAGAGAGAAATAGGAGGTTGAAACCGGTAGGGCCATTGAAGTACTGGAACCAATCATGGCGAGCCTCCAGTTCTTAAAAGTTATTTGCCCCATTTTTTAGGCCATTTTGTAGGCCATTTTGTAGGCCATTTCACCATTTTATCTAGCACCATATCCGCACCAATCTCGATTTGGCATTAACCGTTTGTGTGCTTGGGCCTTAATATGTGGATCACGAATTTCAAGTCGTCACCGTAGACGTGCCAAACTATGGGGACACGGCTGAGATCGAGGGGCACTCTTTGGTGACCCCGCGCCATCGTCTTGACCACTTCTGTTTGGATAATTCCTGAGCTAAATGCATGTGGTGAAGTCATGTGAGATAAAGAAAGAGAAGCGACGAGTTGAACAATATAAGGCACAAACTTCAAAGGGGGCAGCACAGAGGAGAGAAATAGAAGGTCTATGCAAAAAGATTTTGCTGAGAAAAAAAGTGTCTTTTAGTTTGTAATTATAATTAAAAATGTGAAAAAAGTGTAACTTTTCAAACGAAATAGCCTCCTGTTCCTTGAAGTGAACGTGAATCATTTTTGTATTCTTGATCTTTTAAAGGAAACCTGAATTCGTAGATAGATCATTTACATTCTCATTCTACGAGCAGAAAGGTGAGCGTACCACCATTATTGGTAAATTTACTATTGACGCTGAACAGTCACCCTTTATCGTTTCGTCAGACACAGATGGTGCAGCTGCTTATTCCTCGATGAATAATGCTCGAATTTTGGGGATCATGTATAATCTCAAATACATGTTGTCGAAGAGAAGGTCTTTTAAAGCAAGTTTTGCACCCAGATACACTATGTTTGTCTGAGTGAACCCAACTGGAAAGAGCAAATTTGAGGCAAAGATTGATAGAAGTGTTGGGGCTGTCAATGAGGTGGAAGATTAAGTTAGCAATGACCCTTAGGTTGAATTCAATTATATGTGTATTCATGCACAAGATTTAAAACATTGAATTGTATGTCCATTGCAATTTCTATTCACAACAGGACGTCAGTATACCTTACAAAAATGGAGCTGGTAATTTTCGCAGCCAAATTTTGGTAACAAAATATTCGTGCCGCTAATTTAACTACAAACAAGTGTAGGTTTCAAAATTTCAACTGTTGCACAAGTACGTATCATTTACCTAGATCCAAATTACAACAATAAGTCTAGTCCACGAGTACAGCTTTCGACGAATTATCATATGGTGTAAGTTTATTGAATTGAAATGGAGCAGCACCTATTCAAGGTTAAAAAAAATCAGCTCGCACTCAGGTTCGAACTAAGGACCAACAGATTTGCAATCTGCTGCGCTACCACTGCGCCATACGAGCTGAAGACTATGGCTTAAAAATACATTTTGATCTATCAAGCAAATACAATCCTGTTTGGTAGAGCCACGACCTGGATTTTGGGGTCAATATGTCCTCTATCAAGCTAAAAACCCCACAATACTATCTCTGGAGCCTTGTTGCTTCTCAATATAGTGTTTTCTGCCCTTAAAGTATTTCCTTCTTGAGTATTTTGTCAATTATCATTTAGTCAATATACAGGAATGAAATCAGAAAAAGAATTGTAATCTGAAAATCCACTTCTAGTGCTATCATGTTCTAGGTATTAGAGCTTGACATACCTCATCCCAGACTTCAGTTTTCTGCTACTGCAGTGGGGCTAGGGGAATACTTGAGTGAATATAACATATTTGGATTAGGCTTAGAAATAAATCATCACCTGGACTCATTTCTGAAGGCAATTAACTTTACGGTATTCCAGAAGACAGGTCTTCTAATTGGTGACTTTGAGGAAGGCAGTTGGGTTGTTCCATTAACTTTCGTTTTTCTCTTTAGTTTGGTTTGGCTGCGAAAAAAACGAACAAGCATGGTATTTATGTCAAGAAAGAATGTCTTCAAGTTGCCGAAAGAAGGGAAACTTAAACCTAAGGACCATTTGGGTTTCAACTATAGATGAATGTTATTCGTATGGACGAGCCCAAGCCTTTTGCGCAGAATCAGCATCCTTTCACCCTCCTTTTGCACCCACTATCAATTTTATTCAACGCGTTATACTACTTACGTAATCAAGAACATCAACGTGTATTTTCAAAATATCTAGACCTTTCTACTAACAATACACCTGATAGGTACCCCAGCAAAACCCACCCTTTGATTATATTCCCTAGAACATCCGCCATAATGTATGGAGATCTAGCCAACAAACTTATACTTGATGCAAAACGGACGTCCAACCTCTCGGCCCTTCCGTTGTACCAAACAGACTTGGTGAAAGAAATAGTAAAAGAAGTTAATGATCTTCAGAAAGATGCTGAGTTCCTCGACGAACAACACGAAGCCGAAGAAGAGCAAGCTAAAATCAACCAATGCCAACTATTTGTAACACATCTTTCAATGAGACGAAACAAGCGATGTTTGCTAGCATATGAGAAGTTGAGAGCGGAGAAGATAGCCGAATTTGCATGGTTGAACATCGATCCTTCCGACAACAACTCCACTGAGTCATCCAAGAAACCCCCTGCCATTAGTGACAGTTACATATTCTCCAACTATACCACACAACTCTCGTTGGATAATTTGAACCACGCAGAAGAAGAATATTTCAAAGCTTACCAAGAGCTTACCATGACCTACAAGTCCAATTTCGCAGATATTGATCTCTCGGGAGACCTTGACCCACCCACCGATATTTTCATAGATGTAAGGGTACTCAAAGATGGTGGGGAAGTACAAACAGAGTATGGCTCGTTTAATTTGATCAAGGACTCTCAATTCTACGTACGGAAATCAGATGTGGAACGTTTGATTCAACAAGGGTACTTGGAGGAGTTATAGATAATGTACATATATTACAGGTGGTGCATTAGCAGCACAGGCACCGAAGTTGAATAGAAATTTACCATATGGAAGGCTAGAATGCAGTAGTTTGGAAGTAGCCCATTTGATTGATACGTAGAGTTTCGTGAGTTAATCGCCTGAGGAACTAAGTTATTGGAAGCCAAGAAGCTTGCGGCAATTGTTGCGACTTATTGCAGTACTAGAGCTCGGATAGGCACGAGCATGATAGTAAGTGTGTCACCTATTCCGAAGCTGTTCGTCGTATTGTTTTTGAAGATCTTCAGATGTGTTAAAGGTTTCGTACACTTCTTTCTAAACGACATCTTCCAAGTCGTCTGCTTCATCTTCTTCGATATCTTCGGACTTATTACCCAACTGCTTGCCTAATTCAGCCAATTCCTCCTCTAACTTTCTTCTTCCCAACTTTGTATTCTTCTGGTCCACACTTATAGGAAGAATCATTACGTTATCCTTGTTTTTGTCGTAAACTCCGATGTTGTCGTCCATAGTCTTGACCTCTTTACGCAAGTCGATGGCCACTTTGCTCAAGATGCCATAGATTTCCTGAGTTTGTTCCGAAAATGATTCTTTGACATCAGTCAAGTTACCGGTTCTGGACTCGGTATATGTCTCGAATAGAGTCGAAATGTTATCGAGAAGCGACACAATTTTACAATCAATGTCGTGCAAGGCATCAAGCCTCTCCTGGACAAACGTGTCTGGTTTCTGTTCTACCATTATTGACTAAGTACTGATGAGCTAATTGGACTTACTCGTATAGTAGTTGATTGACCAGACGTTTTTAATGAGTATCGGTCTCGCCCGGATTATAGATTTTCACGTGTTTTCTGGGGCTGGAACAAATGTGGTCCCCGGATATTCTCAATAGATATCTCGCACCGGATCTAATCATACAAACTGAATCAACCTCTTGTTACTCATTGCACCAACCACTTCATTAAAATGCCAATTGACTTGGGGTTGGCACGTGTCACACGTCTCCTTAGCCATTTGAACAATCCCCATCTCCATGCTTACAAGTCGATCCACGTGGCGGGAACCAATGGGAAAGGTTCCACCGTCTCCTACCTTTCATCTATTCTTACCAAGTCCAGCATAAAGAACGGAAGGTTCACGTCTCCACATATTCTTCATTACAATGACTGTGTGTGCATTGACAACGAGGTATACCCATTTTCAAAATTCAAAAAAGTGAGCGAATTTGTCCAAGAAAAGAACGAGCTTCACGGACTTGAATGTACAGAATTCGAACTACTCACTGTCACGGCTTTCAAGATCTTTGAGATCGAAAAGGTAGAGGTGGCGATAATTGAGGTTGGACTAGGTGGGAGATTGGATGCCACCAATGTCTTGCAAGCTTTTTCGCCAAAAAATAGGGGAGGCGTGATAGCTACTGGTATCACCAAAATCGGCATAGATCATGAAAGTCTCTTGGGCAACACACTTGCAAAAATAGCCTTTGAAAAGGCAGGAATAATGAAACAAGGTATCCTGTGTGTAGTGGATAGGACCAACATTCCTGAGGCTTTGGAAGTGGTAAAGAAAACTGCCAATGAATTGGATATAGATCTTCATCAAGTAGATGGTTT
This sequence comes from Suhomyces sp. yHQL142, assembly GCA_030582675.1. Lineage (NCBI taxonomy): Eukaryota > Fungi > Ascomycota > Pichiomycetes > Serinales > Debaryomycetaceae > Suhomyces > Suhomyces sp. yHQL142. The sequence continues at coordinate 35,910 of JAJMGU010000041.1, forward strand.
GGCCGAACTGGACCCCGAATCTACCGAATTCAGTTTTAATACGGTCAAGTCACTCTTGGAACTCTCACCACTAAAGGGTGAGTACCAAAAGCAGAACTTGAGTGTAGCTTTGAAGATATTTGATATTATCACCAGCAAAGGGTATCTCGACAAATCGAAAATCACCCAGACTTCCATTGAACAGGGAATCAAAAATACTACGTGGAAGGGTCGTCTTCAGTCCATCAATATTCCTAGTACTGGACTCGAGATTGTTTTGGATGGTGCCCACAATGAGAGTGCTGCCATTGAATTGGGTAAGTACTTGGCCCAATTTCGGACCAAGGATTCTAAAGGAATTATATTCATTATCGGTATAACCAAAGGAAAAGATGTGGGGAGTCTATTCAGACATGTTGTTAATAAGAAAGATGACAAAATTATCTGCACCACATACACACCTCCAGAAAACATGCCGTGGGTATCTAGTTACACTGTCAGAGATTTACAGGAAATATCGAGTGAATATGTTGATGATGTGGATACTGCTGAGCTTACTCCTGGGGATGTTACTGGTGCCTTGAATTATGCTTCGGAGCTCAAGAAGAGGGGCGACATGCGACCAATCGTCGTTTTCGGAAGTCTCTACTTATGCAGTGACGTATTGAGGTACGTGGAAGAATATATGGGAGCCAATGGGGGAAGATGAAAGGTAATTATAATGATCATTGAGCGATATGAAAGGTTCGAGTATGAAGAATAGTACTTGCTTATTTAATCAATGGATATTGAAATTATGGATGTTAATAGAAAGTTATGGTTCTGGAATTATATCAGGTCGCAGACACTCGCTGTCTGACAATGTAGCCTAGTCGAGCTAGACGATTAATTATAAATATTGTAGATGAGATTCTATTCCTTTTCAACCTTTGATGTTCATTGGTGCGACACTAATTAAACTATAAATCAAATGGTGCAAAAAAATCGCGTCTTGTATTTTTCATCACCAACCAACTTGATCCACTATTCAGCAAAATGGCGCCGCTTTCCGAATTCGAAAGGCGGAGGTTGGAGAACATCCAAAAGAACAAGGATCTTTTGAAAGAATTGGACTTGGATTCCATTTCCAACTCCATCAAACGAGAGCTCCCTTCCAATGTGAAGAAGCCACCCAAGAAGAGAACGACAGCAACATCAAGAGTGAAGAAACAAACGCCGGAGCCTAGCAGAAAATCGCGTCGTATTGCGGGTATCAAGACGGAGACGGAAAACCCCGAGGAATACAATCGTATGCAAGAAGAATTGGAGGAGAAGGAGCGTAAAAAGAAGGAATTGGAGAATTTAAAGAGAACCAGATTATTTGGAGATTTCAATTTGATTGACTTGATCACAGATAAAAAACTGGGGAACCTCAAGTTCGAGGAGAAAGTCATAAAAGCACCAGAAAAGTCAACTGGAACGGTGAAAGAAGAACCTTCGGAGTCTATCGAAGAAGATACGGAAGAGACTATAAACATAGAGGATGACAATAGAGTTCTCGAATTGTTGAAGACTTTAGGTTCCAAGTTTTCGGCAGGAGATTTCTACGATGAAATCAGAAAGCACCCCATCGAGTATGATGACAAAGTTTTGGAGGCTAAGAGGAAAGAGTTTGATGGTCTTCATATCTACCCCAGGTTCGATCCTTTGGACATTAAATTGAGCCATTACAGAATCACCGCCATCAATTATCACCCAGCCACTTCAGATAGGGTGGTTATGGCTGGAGACACCAATGGTAATGTAGGGATCTGGGCTGTGGACTCTGCTGGCGATGAGCCAACCGTGAGTATTCTCAAACCCCATGGCAAGGCAATTTCAAGAATAGTCACCCCCAGCCAAGCTCCTTCTAAAATTTACACTGCTGCATATGATGGATCAGTCAGACAATTGGATTTGAATAAACTTGAGTCCTCGGAATTAGCTTATTTGAACGATCTATATGAGTCTAATGACTATGCATTGGGAGTCTCTGATATCAACATATGTAAAGAAGGCAACCCTAACGTCTTATACATGACAACATTATCAGGGAATTTTTACCAGTTCGATACAAGATTTCCTTTCAAGCCACCTACCGAAAAGACATTATTAAGGTTACATGATAAAAAAATCGGGTCCTTTGCAATTAATCCAAATTTGTCTCATCAAATAGCGACTGCTTCTTTGGATAGAACGTTAAGAATTTGGGACTTGCGTAACGTTTCCAAAGCTAATAGTTCTTGGTCTGACTTTGAGTCCCAATACTCTCCACACTTATATGGAAGTTATTCATCTAGACTCTCGGTATCGGGGGTCGATTGGAACAACGAAAATAGATTGGTATGTAATGGCTACGATGACAACATTGCAATTTTCGACTACAGTGGAACTGAAAAGATTCCTGTGGTGACAGACTGGAGGAAAAATTACCAACCACCTAGTGGCAACAAAAAATCAAAGGATGAAGAGCCGGTAGTCCCAGATAATCTTACTCCATTCACCAAAATCAGACACAATTGTCAAACAGGTAGATGGGTCTCGATTCTTAAATCAAAATGGCAGGTACTGCCTGAAGATGGAGTACAAAAATTTGTTATTGCCAACATGAATAGAGGACTCGATATTTACGATCAGAAGGGCCAGATTTTAGCTCATTTATCCGATTCTGTTGGAGCAGTGCCTGCTGTGTCTACCTTACATCCAACAAAGAATTGGGTTGTTGGAGGAAGTGCCAGTGGGAAGATCTATCTTTTTGAATAAAAGACTTAATTTACATCAATTATGTATTATACACGTTTATTTTGTGAAGTGAAATCCTATCTATTAAAAGTTAATTTAAGCAGATGGGGTCATAACTTGCCAGACTCTGATAACGTTATCAGTGTAACCAGCGAACAAGTTTTGACCGTCAGCAGACCAGGTCAAAGAGATGGCTTCTGGGTCCTTGGCCTTAGCACCAATGGCGAATTCTGGCTTCAATTCATCTAACAAGGTTCTTTCTTGCAACTTGAAGATCTTGATTCCAGTGGTGGTGGCAGCAGCTAACCAGTATCTGTTTGGAGAGAAAGCTAAAGCGTGAACTTCAGAAGAAGCGGTCAAGGTGTACAAGGTCTTGTTTGAGTTCAAATCCCACAAGATGATAACACCGTCCTTACCAGCGGAAGCACATAATGATCCATCTGGAGACAAGGTGATGGTGGAGATGTAACCGGTGTGACCGATGAAATCGGCGTTGACGTTGTAGTCAATCAAGTCCCAGGACTATGTTTGTTAGTAAATGGTTCAATAATCAAATAAATTCCTCCTTGTTTCGAATAATTCTGGATTGAATAAATCAGAGATCTTGGTGATAAAATATGTCTCATTCGAAGCGAAGCAACGTCTGAAGTAGCAAATATGTGTGTACATCATATAGATCCAGGACAATTCAAAACAAGAGAAATGGGTGCAAAAAACGCAAAAATACATACCTTGACGGTCTTGTCCCAAGAGGCAGACAAAACAGTGGCGGAGTTGTCAGTTGGAGAGATTCTGACAGCAGAGACCCAATCGTTGTGACCGGTCAAAGTGGCCATACATTCACCAATGGTGTTCCAGACCTTGACGGTCTTATCACGGGAAGCAGAGACGATTTGTCTCAAGTTCTTAGAGATAGAAACAGACAAGACATCGGAAGTGTGACCGACGAATCTCTTGGTACATTCACCAGATTCCAAGTCCCACAATCTCAAGGTCTTATCCCAAGAGGCAGACAAAGCGTAAGCACCGTCGGCGGAGATGGTGACATCTTGGACAATGTGGTTGTGTCCGTGGAAGGACTTCTTGGCGACACCGTATTGGTTGTCTTCACCTCCAGTCAACTTCCAGGTGATCAAGGTCTTGTCTCTGGAACCGGACAATAACAAGTCTGGGTGTGCTGGGGTGGTGGCAAGGGAAGTAACCCATCCATTGTGGCCTTCTAAGGTACCTCTTAAAACTAAAACTTCTTGGTCGGACATTTTGTTGTATATGGAGAAGAGAATAGGGATGTGGTGGTAAAAAAATTTTCAGATATATCTATAGTGTTAGGAGAAGTGAAAAATTCAGCAGTCACGTGCACTATGTGTTACGTAAGCGTTGATTCGCATTCCCCATTACCAAGAGTATTGGATCCGTGCTGATATTAACTACTTGATCGTGCTCGGAAATACGCACTTGGAGGTGACTGTTTTTGCCGAGTAGTATGCAGGATATAAAGTATAGGAATCCCTACTCAAAGGGGACAGGTACTATAAGAGGAGTCGCACCCATAGTAAAGGAATGTAATTATAGTATGAACAGAAGGCACTAACAAAGATGAATTAGCGACAGATCAGAGCCATAACTATTATATCAAGAATTCTTTCAATATAAACTTCAAATAATCGTTTCGTTGATTGGTGGTCACGGGACGCTCTTGCCCTCTTTTGGCTCAGCTCTAAACTCCATACTATGATCCGCAGTCTGTTTCTCCATACTACGATTCGCACTATAAACAAGTGGTAGGAGCCACTGGTCTCACACTACTCCATACGTGTATATATATATATGTACAAGTATCACCAACAATTCGAGATAACAACAACATTTCTTAGCCAGCACCACCATCCTGACTATGAGCCAACAACCCACGGTGGCTGTGATCAGTGGCGGAACGGCAACCAACGAATTGGTGCCGATGTTCCGGGCCCTAAGCAGACACGTCTCATATATTCTTCCCATATCGGATAATGGAGGGTCCACGTCTGAATTGATCCGGGTCATTGGAGGTCCAGCCATTGGCGATATTCGATCGCGGCTCACGAGACTCATTCCAGAAAACGAGGACAGATTGCGCAAACTCTTGAGTTTCCGATTATCTGCAGACCCACGGGAAGCCAAGACACAATGGAACGAATTCGTGGATGGAACCCATCCGTTGTGGGTGGGTATTCCTGGATCGACCAGAGAGATTTTCCGGTCGTTTTTCATCCATGTTCATGTGGAACTCTTGAAGCGTACCAAGGTCCAGGTCACCAGTTCAAAGAAACAGTTCCGCTATGAATTGGCCAATGTAGGCAATTTATTCCTCACTGGGGTCAGATTATTCATTGGATCCTTAGAGTCAGCCATTGAGTTGTTCTCTAAAATGACTGGTATAGACTCCGATATCGAGGTTCTCCCGTGTATCAACACCAATTTCACCTACCACATCAGTGCTATTTTGCACAATGGATTGGTGATCACTGGCCAGTCCCAGATTTCTCATCCTTCCGACACTGATCCCAGAATCGATAACTATCCCCCACAAATCAGCATAACTAGACCTCCAACACCCGAAAATGTTACACGTACAAACTACTTCGGGACCCCCACCATTGATGGTCTCAAGTTAGAGAGTCCCATCAACCAAGTGGCCAGTGCTAGTTTCCGCAAGGAAAGTTTCGGTAGTACCCTTTCAGATTCAGAAGAGGAGGAAGAATCTGGAAACCTTCCTCAGTACACCCATCCCGAACTCAAAAAGTCCCAGCTTCATTTCAACAAATCGGACAATATAGAGCCTTTACTTTCCCCAATTAAGCGCATCTTCTACGTGTCTCCATACGGACAAGAAATATGTCCTACTGCTCATAATAAAGTGGTTTCCTCCATTGCCAATGCTGATGTGATCATCTACTCAATCGGGTCGTTAATGACTAGTATCGTACCGATAGTCATATTGAAGGGAATTGGTAAAGCAATTGCCACTTCTCTTGCACTGGGTAACACTAAGAAGAAAATCCTCCTATTGAATGGGTGTCAAGATAGAGAAACATTCGGAATGTCCGCTATCGACTTTGTACGAGTCATTGTCGAGCTGGCGATATATTCTATTGATAGCTCGAAAAACATGCCAGACTTGAATATCTCCATCAATGTTGATCATGTGGATTGGAGCAAGTATATAAGTCATTTGGTGTACATGGAATCCCCTCAGATTCCTGTGGATAAGCAATTCTTGGCCGACAAGGGCATAAAAACATTGGAGGTCAACAAGGTTCCTGATTCAGAGTACTATAATCTCGATGACCTCCAGCAAAAGTTGATACAAGTAATTAATGAATAATTTTATGGAATAGGCTGCAAAAATGAAACGAAATGATACGAATTAATTTAAAACTTATTAACGAAGAAAGACTCGAATAACTCTAGTAGATTGTACCTTTATTTTTTCTATTATTTTCTGATCACTTTGGAACTATTATGATACCAACCTTAACTATATACATCAATCATACCAAACCTTAATCAATTCCTCAGACACTGCCGACGGTGTTAACACTCCCAAATCAGTGATCAATGCAGTGATGTACTCATGAGGAGTAAAGTCAATCAATTGGGTCTTTAATAAGTCGTGGTCTTCATTCTGGTCGTTGCTTTGCTCTACCAATTGACTGATTTCGGTTGGTAAATCATTCGGGGATAACGGGAATAATCTGACGAACTTATGGGATTCTGTCACCACATAGAACGGTTTGTTGTTGGTCTTGGCCAAACATCCGATTTGATATGACCCTATATGATTAATTATACCTCCACTCTCTGCTACACCTTCTGCACCCACAAGAATTTTGTCGATGTTATGAATCACATATCCCACAGCGTTATCCACAATCACTTCCACGGGTATGTCTGCCTCTCTCAAGAGTCTGGCCATGTGGTATCCTTTGCCTGAAGGTCTTGATTCCGTCACCTTTACTCTGAACCGAATCAATTTCTCTTTTCTCGCTTTCAACAAGAGTTGGTAAACCGCTCTCGAGTAAGAATGCACCAAAAGCGTGTCGTCGTCCTTTATGAAAGGAACCCCAAATTCGGCCAGTTTCTTTCTAGAATCTTTGGCTCTTTGCACGAATAACTCTCCGTTTCCCACCAAGTTCTTCTTACATGACTCCCAATCAGAGTATAAGTTGGTGTTTCTCAATACGAATCTCATGAACAAATCGCACCCCGCCGAAAGCGAGATTGCGTTGGAAATGGACGACTTTAACGTGTCGATGTTGGACTTGACCAACTTGATCAATTCCGATGATGTGGATGGTTGTTTGATTCTTAACATGGTGACCAAAGACTCAATGGCTGCGATTGGCATGGTCATTTCCTTGTCTTCCTCCAAGTATTTGAGGTACGTCTTTTTGATGTCGAAAGTCTCTTCAGTCATTGTGATGTCGGGGTCTGGATTAAGTGAAGAACACGATTAATACTAATGAAATATACGCATCTACTTTATATAAGTGTATGATTCATACTAAAGTATTGAAGATTTTCATGATGAGACCCGGTGGTGCGGTCACGTGGAAACATCAAAAAAAAGTTGGTCGGAAGTAAATCGATACACATCTACGTAAATTTTTTGAAATAATGTATATTTGTAGAACGACTGCATCGCTTCATCTTCAGATCATTTACCAAGTATCACTATGTCGGGTAAAGGACAGCTATTCGTAGAGGAAGAAGATCGCGAGTTCGACTCCGATGACTCACAGTCCAACGGAAGAGCTAGCCAACAAATCATGGAAGATGATGATCCAATCATAGAGTCCATCCCACTTATAATGAACACGCTTCCCATAAGAACCACTCAATCTTTACATCTCATACAGTATCCCGGAAGACCCAAGACTAGGCCTTTGGATTCGGACGTTTATAGGGCCTCTATCAAGGAAGAATCCAATTATTTGGGGGTCAAATTGCCGTTGGACACTGCTAAGTTCTTCAATACTTCAAAGACAGAAGAATGGGGAGAAACTATCGGGGAACAGAACTTGGAGGGAGTATTGGACAAGACCGGAGGAGGTATATATGTTGGCCAAATCATAAGAGAAGGAGATTCCAAAAAGGTGGTCTTAGTTCCTGTTGATAGTACTACGCAATTGAGACCTACCTTCAAATACTTAGATGACATAGACCAGTTGGCAATCACTCAGCGCAGAGCTGAGGCCCAGGACGCCAACAAGAATAACAACTTTCAGATTTTGCAAAGTTCGGCCAAGTCGTCGTCCCAAATCACCAACTCAGAAGGTTTTGGGAATGCGTTGGGCGAGTCATTGAGACACATTAAAAAATTTGAAGAAGAAGAGTGGACAGGCTTGAAGTGGAAAAAAACCGAGGATGATGAAGCCGTCAATACTAAGGAATGGTTGAGACATGGTGCCGATGGCATGGCGCTTTCAACTGAGATGACGATGGGAGAGTATATAAACGAGTTGACGAAAGATTGATGTATAATAGATAATAAACCATAATGATAGAGAAGCAAAAGTCAAATCAAGAGGCCAGTAGGCATTTGTATCTAAACTAGACCGTAACTTGAACCATTCTTCTATGAATCATCCGAGCTTCGTGAAGTTGATCCACTAGTAAGCCAAAACCTGAAGTCATCCCCACATCACGTGCAGGCTCATCTCGATCTTGCACTAATAAAATTATCCAGTACATTGACAAGGTATCTTAGAACATCGCCCTAATCCTATAAACATACATTAAACGTGCCGTCAAAGATGGAAGACGATGGATTATTGATGAACTTTGCCATCCCTTCTGCCGGGGAAGGTGGAGAAAGAAAACAGGCCAAAATCACCGGAGGAAACTGGAGAGAACGTAGAAAGTTGCAACTTTCCAGACAAGGAAGAACACTGAATCCTTCCACAAGCGTCAACAGTTCGCTCATCGACAATTCCAGAATAGACCAGATCCGCAACAATGATAAATCGCAAGGTAATTCCAAAAGAGGGCCTTCCAACGGTGCAAACTCGTTTGGGCCATCATCTAAAAAGATCAAATTTGCTGAAACTGGAGGAGAGTTTGGAGGTAAAGGAAACTCCTATGTCTCGTCGTTGTTTACCTCCAACGAACCAAGTAGTCACTTGACTGAATCTTCAGATACAACTACACATCTTCCCTCGAATGCTCCTATGGATACAAGCAAATTCGACGGGTTGGGAATCAATGAAAAATTGGCTACTCATCTCACAGAAACGTTGAGATTCAAGCATCCAACTAAAGTGCAAAAAACAGTCATCCCTACAATGCTTACATCAACGACAGATTTGTTTGTGAAAGCTCAAACCGGTTCGGGAAAAACCTTGTCGTTTTTGTTGCCTATCTTCCATAAGTTGATGATGGAACAGAACTCACAGATAGCCCGTGATTCAGGTTTATTTGCAATCATATTGACTCCTACCAGAGAATTAGCCAACCAAATCTATGGAGTCATGGAAACTTTGACAAGATGTTGTCATTATATTGTCCCTGGTATTGTCATTGGTGGAGAAAAGAAAAAGTCGGAAAAGGCTCGTCTTCGTAAGGGTGTCAACATTTTGGTTGCTACTCCTGGTAGATTAGTTGACCACTTTGAAAATACCACATCGTTGAACTTGGGTCAATTGAGATGGTTAGTGTTGGATGAAGGTGATAAATTAATCGAATTGGGCTTTGAAGAAACGATAACGAAAATTACCCAAAAGATTACCGAAAGATCAGAAATTGAATCGACTACATCTAAGTGGCCTGGTTTACCAAAGGAAAGAGTCAATGTATTATGTTCTGCCACTATGCAAGATGGTGTGAAAAAATTGGGTGGTATTCTTTTGAGAGATGCTAAAATGATTGATGAAGGTACCCCCAAAGATGCCAAAGCAGCATTCTCCGAAAACAAAGACGAAGAAGAAGGAGTTGAAGAAGATTCAAGGAGTTCGGTATTTGATAATGATATCCAGGACCTTGATGGTGCTACTTCGTTCGAAACAGGTCCAGTAGACTCGAAAATGAGTGCCCCAGATCAATTGATTCAATCAGTGGCAGTTGTTCCTCCAAAATTGAGGTTAGTTGCATTAAGTGCTTTGCTCAGGAAGCTCAATAAAGACATCGATGAGGAATCAATTGCCAAAACTGTTGTTTTCTTTTCATGTTCTGATTCTGTCAATTTCCATTTCCAAGTATTTACAAGATATGGGAGGAAGTTCAAAAAGGTCAAGAATGAGGAAACTGGAAAAATTGAAGAAGTCGAATTCAATTTGACCGAAGATGATGATGATGAAGATATTGCCGTATTGACCTCGCCAACCTTGGGAAATAAAACCACAGTATTCAAACTTCACGGTTCCATGACACAACAAGCACGTACCTCTACTTTACAAGCATTTATTAGAAGTTCCAAAGCCAATCACTCCATTTTATTCTGTACTGATGTTGCATCTCGTGGTTTGGACTTACCAAATATCTCTAACGTTATTGAATACGATCCTCCGTTCACAATTGAGGACCACTTGCATAGAATTGGAAGAACTGCCAGAGTGGGTAGTGAGGGTAATGCAACCTTATTCTTGTTGCCTGGGAATGAAGAAAGTTACGTTGATGGGAAATTGAAGGTGGTCCACCCTAAGAAAGGTAGTTTGCGTGTGGTCAACTATGAAGATATTTTGAAGGAAGGGTTTGCTGAGGTGGTGAATGAAGACGAAGCACAACCGGTGAAGAAAGGAAAGCCAGACCCAAGAAAGAAGTTCGGGAAGTGGGATATTCATGCCACGACTTGGCATTTAGAAGTGGAAAGATGGTTGTTGGAGGATTCTGCAGTACATGATAGAGCAGTACAAGCATTCACATCTCATATCAGAGCATATGCTACCCATTTGTCTACAGAGAGAAATTTCTTCAATGTCAAATTGTTACATTTAGGACATTTGGCCAAGAGTTTTGGTCTCAGAGAAACTCCAAAGAAGTTGGGTAAGTCAGTGGGAACTAACGTTGGAATTCAAGAAGGTACCAGGAGAGTCAAGAAAGAGGATCCTAGAAAGAAGATGTTGAGAATGGCCAAAAAGGCATTGAACCATAATAGCAATGAGTTTAATTATTAAATTAATAACATGCAATCATAAATCTTGTATATTAGTGTATATAAAAATTAATCCTTAATAGACTTCAAATGTGCATTCCTATAACCCTCAATACTCCAGAGTCCGTGGTTTTCTCCCAAAGTGAACCCAATGCTACGCTTAGTATAGTAATCTCCTACCAATCTAATATTTTCAATCACATCATCCAAAAGAATTGCCTTGCCGATGGCTATTCCATCGCCGAGTCCAGGATGTCTTACGTTGACAATATGGATATGAAAGTGGTAGTAGGAGGGGTGATAATGTACAAATATTCTCAATTGGTCTTGTGCAACGGGAAACTTTTCACTGGTAAGTTTTCTAAGTTTGCGCTGAAGATCCACCAAGTAGTCAAGATGAGAGTCATTCAAGTCTCTGATTGAAGAAATGTCTTTCCTGTTGACAATACAACATAAATATAATGATTCTAAGTTGATGGTGTCCCATTTCATATCAGGCAACAATACGAATCCAGTTTCGGGATCTTTATCATGATGGACGAATGTCTCTGATTCCTTGCCTTCAAACAAGATGTTGTAAACCCATTTAATACGGTCTCCCTTCATACTTTTAATGTATTCCAAGGCAAAGGTGTTGTACATCTCTGGGGTCTCAACCACGTAATGATAAGTCTGTTGAGCATACTTCCGGATGTGAGTTTCAGTAGCAGGATAAATCAAATTCAATTTCGCCCCTGGAGATGTTTCGATGTTTTGCTTTAACAATGCTTGTGACCAGAAATAAACATCGTTGTGGTTTATAGTCAAAAGTTGATCAACACTTTCATTGACATCGAATTGATTATCTGGTGTGATGAAGTGAGATTTTTCGATGGTGATAATCGAATCCTTTGAGTCGATTTTTCCCAAAAGAGCAATGGATTTTGTTTGTGGATCACTCTTGAGGAGTCTGGTAAGTTCGAATTTCGATACAAGATCTTGAATTTCCGACATTGTTCACGATTGCAAAAAGAATTAGGTGACGTTGAAGTTAACGATATCTCACCCTCGGGTCTGAAAATCGTACTATAATATCACGTGAACACTGGGATCGGAACTGAAGAGTAGCTACTAAAATTTAGTTAAACACCAGCCAGTTGAAATATTGAATTCTAAGATCAAAGTAATTACTATCAAGAGCAAAGTTTATTCTTTAAGCTTGTCCTTATTTAAGCCTTATTTTCTATATTTCCTTTTCTTGACAGTTAAGTGAAAAAGTAGATTTTTTAAGACTAGTTCACATACGAATGCTTTATTCATTAAAGGAATCAATAAGCACCACCAACTATACATAAAAATAATAATTGTTTTCATTGCTTGTTGATGGTTTAATCCTGCAATTTTTTAATTTTTACTTCCATTAATTTTTGTCAGTTTATGGTAATTTTCAAGACATTATTAATTTTATCATATCCATCATTATCGACTATTTACAGGTAAGCCATTATATATTCTACCAACTCATTCGTCGTCCTCTTCATCTGACAGTCCTTCGTCTCCATTCAAATCGAAACATACCCAACTTGGCCATGCGATTTCCTCTCTCAATATTCCCCTTAATTGGTCAATGAGAAATTTCTCAACCTTTCCCACATTTCTCAAAATGTTATGCTCGACTTCCCCGATCTCAGATTCGATCCTGACTTTTTTGATAATATCTATTCGCTCTCTATTATTTGGAGCAACTGAGTAGTCAACAAAATTCGCTCCAGTATGCGGAGGTGGTGTGTGATCGTGAGGATGACCACTAGCTGTTGAAGATGTGAAATAGTCCGAATTGGCATCATTAATATCACATAAGAAAGAGAAGAATACTGATTTCTTCAAGTATGCAACCGTGGCGATTGCATGAATATTTAATTCTGTGATATGGAGTTTTATGGGCAATGTGATGAAATTGGGAGAGGGATAATTCACCAAAAGATTCACTGCTAGCTCAAGGTGTAAGTTTCCCGAATAACTGATTTCCATGATCAATTGGAGATCGGCGTCATCTTTAGTTTTCGATTTGGTTCCACTCGTGAGTTTTGAGTCGTCGGATCCGGTGCCCAAGGTATGCACTTGTTTCCTCAAAAAAGTAGAATTCATACGGAGAGCATTCTGATTTAATATATCTGTTGGAGTTTCTGTTCCCGTCGAATTGCTATTAGGACCCAAGCCAATGATATTGTTCATGTTGTAGTTGTGCAAGTAGTTGAGCGTATTGTTTCCCAACATCAACGAGATCGAGTCCAGGGACGTTCTCAACCGTTCCAAGGCAGGGGGCGCTTGTGGTGGGAAAGTCTTACGTTCATCCTGATTCAATCGTACAGCTTGTACGCCCTGCGCAAGTGATAAAAGCTCGTGTGTTTCGTTCGCCTGATCTTCTTCCTCCTCTTCATCGTCCTCTTCGTCCTCGTTGTCGTATGACTCGTCATCACGGATGGGACGCCTCGCCTCTTCTTCCTCTTCTTCTTGTTCCTTTTCTCCATTGATTATGTCCTCTTTGGCTTTATTTATACCGGGTGAACCACCATTTTCTCCCTCCTTTTCTTTGTCGATACTTCCAGTAGAGCTTTTACTTTCGTCATCGCCTTCTTCCTCCTCATAAAATTCCTCAAAAGGGTCACCAATGTGCCTTATCACCACTTCTGGAGGTTGGTCTCCAAGACTAAAGTTGGTTACTGAAAGGTTATTGATGTAGGACGGGAGCGAAATGTTTTGGAACTGGCGGTCAAGAAATTCCTTGATGGACTCATTTATGGAATTGTCCGAGGACAACTTCTCCCAGTTGATATCAAAGGACATTGGACGTCACTTTGGTAAGCTTTAGTTGGTAGTTATTCATACTAGGTCGTGTCTTTCTGAGCGTAAGATCAAATCGTAATACGGATCACGAGATCGCGCGCACGTGTAAGGGTCCAGATTTCGATATTTTCACGTGATCATGAATCAGTCAGCCTAATAAGGGTAGATGGAACAATATCTCAATAGAATACGGTGTATTTTAAAAGAGAATGATAAGAGAGATTGGATATACAACTGTTAATAGGCCCGTATCCTCGTCTGCCCTTTCACTGGACTCTCAACCACTGGGTTCCACAGTTCCGGAGCTCCCCATTGGGGTGGCCGGTACCGGTATACAATACCGAAAAATTTTCGAGAATTTCTTTTTTTGCGGTATAATCTTGACAGTATAAACTCTGGGGTAATTCGAGGGAACATTTGGTGGAAGGAATTGAGTACTAGACTTACTGTGGTGACGGGACGAAAACGTTTTACAAGTGGCTGGTATTGAAAAAGCCTAGATCTCTGAAAAAAGACTCACCTTCATTACAAAGATTAGTTGATAACAAGCCTGTAACAACCGCTGTCTAGTATATCAAGAAGCCAAACAAGCAGGACGACCATACTCCATCATTATTGCTCTTATGGAGTTCAAACCCAACTAGTTGGAATCCCTTCGTTAATATCATAATAATCAGCATGATTGCACCAAGTCTTCTTCAGATAGTGATAGTTGGTGCTGGGCTTATAGGGCCCAGACATGCCCAGCACGTTAAACAAAACCCCTACTGTCAACTCTTTGGGATTATAGATCCATCACCTTCGACCAAACAAGTGGCACATGAACTTGGAACGGAGCATTTTGGTAGCATTAAAGAGATGGTGGAATTCTGCGATAGTAACGGGATAGAGTACCCTAGCGGAGCCATAGTGTGTACTCCCAACCATACCCATGTGAAGGTGAGTTCAGAATTGGCATCGTATGGAATCCATTTATTGGTGGAAAAACCGTTGAGTTTGAAACCAGAGGAAGCAAGGGCTTTACAAGAATATGCATCACAACAAAACGTCAAATTATTGATTGGACATCATCGAAGATTCAACCCATATATTCTCGAGGCAAAGAACAATTTGGATCGGGTCGGCAAAATCGTGGCTATCCAAGGATCTTGGACCCTTAGCAAACCAGACCAATATTTCAAGCTGTCACCATGGAGGACAGCCAGCAAAACAGGAGGTGGTGTTTTGCTCATCAATCTCATTCATGATCTCGATTTGTTGCAATACTTATTTGGTCCTATAGAGAAGATCTATGCTGAATTATTAGATAGACAGAGAGAAGAATACACTGACGTGGATGAAGGTGCCGCATTGACCATCAGATTCAAAAACGGAATTATCGGAACGTTTGTCTGCTCCGACAACGTCACCTCTCCATTCAACTTTGAATCAGGAACCGGAGAAAACCCGACTATTCCCCAGCATGTTGGACTTGAAGGATTCTATCGAATCTTTGGATCCAAGGGTACTCTTTCAATTCCCGATTTAAACTTATATCATCAACCCAACGTTTCTGAAAATTCGTGGTTGGATCCTATAATCAAAGAACTGGTGGTTGACGATCTCGTTGATCTTCAAGACTTGAAGCCTTTCGATCTCCAATTAACCCATTTTCTTGATGTTGTAAGAGGTAAGACAGAACCGTTCTGTACTGCTGATGATGGAATTTCGGCATTGCTATGTATTGATGCAGTGGTCAAATCAGTGGAAACAGGTATGCCCCAAAAACTTGAAAATATCAAGGATATCAAACCTGACTTTGAATCATTAGGACTTGACCATGGAGTTACTGAGGTATTAAAGAGAGAATATCAGTACTAATAGGTAAAGGTCTTTCCAGTCAAAATTACCACCACACAGAAAAAGTTTTCGTTACAATTCAATCATACGTTTTATGTTTTTACATACTCAAAAGTTTTCATTTCTTGCTCTTTATTGTTCTATTGATTTTCTTCACTTCTTTCAATGCATATAGATTTTTCGAATTCGAAAAATTCCAGGTATATCAGTGTAGGTTTAAGTTATGGTTGAAAAATTATTAGTTCGTATTCAAATTCTCTGCACTTGAATAAAGAACAATTCATACAAAATTTCCTAATCATTCCTTTAAAATTCCATAACCCTCTCAGTGTTCTTTGCTGTGGGTGGAACCCATTAAAAAACCCAGTCCCGTCACGTGACTTTTGAGATTTTTAGACCAGTAAAATTTCAATGATTACATTCCAAAGTCTGAGGTTCAACTACAGGCCACAACTTCACTAGAGTCATTAAGTAACAAGCCACGAGGACCGGTCGAGCTTCCAACCACATAAACATGTCCAAATTTGTCTTGCCAACAGCATTAAAGGAATTGAGATTCCACTTGTCTCAAACCGGTGAAGCATCAGTACCGGTGAGAAAGTTCTTGACCTCCAACTACCAAAAGTTAAAGACACAATCCGAATACAAGTTACCTATCTTGATCAGAGAGAGCTACGGAATTCCCCCAACCTTGACTGCCAGATTCGAAAAGGGTAGAGAAGTCAAGACCAAGTTGGAGGGTTTGGACGAAAAGGGAATCGAACAAGCTTTGAAAGATTTATTGAAGAACTAAGGTTAGAAGAAGTTTTACATCGCTTCCATGAAAGGGAATTAATACAAATCTTGCATGGACAGCAGAACTTGAAGCTCTCTTCGAAGTGCTCTATCGAGACTTCTAAGGTTACATTAAGTCCTCGGTTTGACTTAAAGACATCACCTTTGGTGTTTGTTACATGAACATATTTATATTAAAATTTGCATTGTATAGTAATATTACGTTTATTAAAAATAATACGGGACCAGTAAAGACGATATCTATAAATTAAGTGTATTCAGTTAATTTCATGCACATTTCTGATGAATCTTTATGACTCCTCAAATCACCGCTGATAGTTCTTGTTTATGGTCTTTTCCAAACCTATACATTCCCCAGGCCACAGATCCAGTTTCATTCGTATACAATTCTTCGATGGTTGAATCGGATGTACCAACAGCACCAACAAGTGGTGCAAAGTGCTCCAATGTGGGATGAGCCTTATAAAGAAGATTGACATTCTCGAACTTGAGCTTCTCTAAATCCTCATACACAGTCGAGGATTTTGTCAAGATCTGGGTCAAGACCTTGGAGAATTCCTTTGCGTAGGGAAGAGGCCGTCTGTCATACAGTGTGTCGTATAAGTTATGGACAGTCATTCCCGAGTAAATAACCAATCCCTTCAAGTACTTTTTTTTGGCTTCATCCCACACCATTTGAGTCCGGAATTTATCAAGAGATTGACCAAGTTTAAACACGCTTTTGAAGTCCGAAGGATCTGAGGGTAAAGATACTTGGATCAATGCAGTGTTGGGCAAATCCAAACCTCCCTCGTACCTTGCAGCCGTTTGAGTGTTGTAGTCCAGAAATGCTGGTTTCAAAGGGACCCAGACTCCGTGATCAATACCTCTGTAGGTCATGTTCAGGTGGAATCCATCCAGTATCAACTGTTGTGTTATTTTTTCAGCCAAGGGTCTCAGGTTCTTGGTATGGAATTCTTCTCGATACATAAAGCTGGGAAACCCACCAAAGTCATAGATCAACTCGTTTTCCCCATCGCCTCTGGGAACTCCCACTTCAATCAAGTTTGGAGATCGGGCCTGCCAATGAGCAGATACCACGATGATATAGTCTGGATTCCAGCTCTTGATCTGAGCGCCAATGCTCTTGATTTTTTTCCAGGCACCGATGTCTCCAGTTTCAGCATTGCCATACATAAACAGTGGACCACCATGGCTTAGGAAATAGTTGGGAAATGGGTTGGGGTTACTGACAAACTTGGCCATTGTACGCTGGATCATATACGTGGAAGGGTGCAAAATTTGTGTATAGTACGCCAAGGAACAAAAAAGAGCTAGGAGCAGAACTTGGATATATAAGGGGAACATCAACAGCAAAATGAATGTGGCTGATCTTCTGCGATGTCTATGGCTCTATTGCGGAGTTACCTGAGTTACACATTTTTTTATATGGGCCGTGCCGTAGATTATCACCACATAGATCAGACGGCTTACCAGATGCGAAATGTCATACAAATGTCATCTTTAGTAATGGTGCGTAAAATTTAGTCAACAGTTTACAAATTGTATGCAATCACGTGTGCTCGGGAGTAGCTATGATTCTTCATGATTAGATGGCCAACAGTATGGCTGGGAGGTACCTGGAAGAAGAACCCCCAGTGTGAAGAATGTACGTGGTATACGCATTGAGTTACAAGCAAAATTTGAGGGATGCTAATTCAAAACTTCTCATTGGTGCAAGAGAACCTAAGGGTGCAGAATAGAACAACCCAGAGAACTGACTAATTTATCTTATTGACACCAAGAGACATTGACTATATTGAAACCTGATATGTAAGAAAAACGATTCAGAACCGTAATTATTGACATTAACGAGCGATTAGTAGCAATTCGTTATCTGTTCCAGTAAATGTATCGGTTGCAAAATAATGGTAGCAGAGAGTCTGTGGGAATTACCACGAAAACTCTATTACAAAACCAACAACTTACATGACCTTTACAACTGCTCATCTTCCGTATGTACAAGAAGATTGTACAGCTTATGGCCAGTCTTCACTTGTAACCCACGCATAATTTGGGGGCATCTGTCAATATCTGCATTGCGGTGAGCACGACGACGATGGTCTGTGAAGCCTTTTCTATAGAAGGACTTCCCGTGACAGACATAAACAGTCTTGAGTGGAAATTTGCAGGGCCTATTAAGAGTAAATACTTTCGTGAGTTCGTAGTCTTGGGTGTATTTATCTGACTTCTTTTTCGACTCTGAAAGCATAAACTTCATAATATCATGTATATTGAAGGGACTATCGTTGGGAAGAATTTCCCCAATTAATTTGTACTGGGGGGCGATGAAATAGCTCTTTGATTGATAAAACCAAAGACCTAAACGAGGCTCTAGTGTGAGGTTGAATGATTTCAAGTACTTCAGAATTGAACTGGTATGCTCGAGGTCAGAAACTTTTTTGGTTACCCCAATTACTTTATTGGCTTTCATATACTTGTTATTGTTAGTTTCCAATACAAGTAGCTTGTTCTTAGATCTTGTCATCCTGAGAGAGTCAGTACTTATTGAGGGATCATTTGTGGGTGTTATCCTTGGACAATTGATAGATTTAGCTCTGTTATTCAAGTGGTTGTAACTTGCGAGATTATCACGAGTTGAAGTTTTTGCAATTGCTGCTGCTGACTCGGTGTTAGAAAAGATCTCGATCTTTGAAACCGTATCATGTAACTTGTCAAGGCTTTCTAATGGGTTGGGTTTCACGTTTGACTTTTCATAGACCGGGTTACAAACAAGAACATTGTCGTGGAGACCCGTTGTCTGGACCCTATATCCATGGGCGAACTCAAAGTTTTGCATCTTTCCTTTGTGGGCAAGTGAGTGGTGAGCTGTAAATTGATCCTTTCCATCGTAGCAATACCCGCAATGACAAATGAATATACGCCTGGGTGGAATTGGTAGGCGATTCATATTGACAATAAACTTGGTTGTCTTCCCATACCCACAAGTAAACTTCTTAGACTGCTCGCTCATAAGACTTAAAGCATAATGTTGAATCTTCAGCTTATTGTGGGTGCTGTTTTGAATTACATGGATGAAAGTACTGGTAATGGGACCGATAAAACATCGTCTAGGTTTACAGTACCAGGACTTCAATTCTGGAATGAATGTCACACCCTTTGATTTCAAGTAGTTGATCCATTTGAGCCTTGTATCAATTGTAGTCTGTTCTAATTCGTGGGGAACGCCACTTGCCATTGGTTCTTCTTTTGAATCGATCTTGCTGGCATTGAATTCTACCTGAGATGTACTTGAACTTTGAATCTCTTCCGATGACACCATATTTGATGATGACCTTAGCATCATTGCCTGACTGAACGTTAGTTGATTTCAGTTAGATGAAGCAGTCAAAGGCAAAAAATGACGTGTCGGTTTTGATCAAGGACTCTTTTTTGGATGGGTGCAAAGTAGAATTAACAGATGCTTCTATTGGAGTCTGAAGAGCTTGTGACTTCAACCAATTATATTCGTTACAGTCCACTTTACGTGTTCTTCTGTGTTGATATAAGTAGAATATGTTAACGTGGTAGTGTGTACAAATTAACACACTCAAGGGTCCCGGACCTTTCCTTTACGTGGCCGATAATTTTTGCAAAAAGCATCGAGACTCGGAAGGGGGATACCAGTTGGTTCCTACTCACTGCAAGAGAATGGCCTATGTATCTGCTTTTGCTCAACTATCTGGTACAATCGGTTTGGAAGCTTTAGTCATACTAAATGAAGGTCGTGGCTGTGAAAAATGCTTGTGCCAATGGCTGCAAAATAAAACATCAAATAGAATGGTTTAATAGAAATTCTTACCGGTGAAGCAAGTGGATCTATTAAACAGTCTATAAGGAAGGTTACTAGATTTTATCAATCTCATAAAAGATGGTAAATGTTTCTTTGAGAATTGTTCCGCCATGTTCCTCTTTAAATCTTGGGAAGTACAAATGTGACCACTACGTTTGGCTCGAACGAAAAGGGTGAACCGGATCCAATTCCTAGTTGTCCATTTTGGACTCGGTTCACATCTTGAGCTGAGTCGTAAAGATTTTTCAATTATCATGAAAAGCCCAGACAATGATTGTGTTCTGATAACCAAACATGATCCCCATATCTATGTTACCATCATATAGTAATAATGGAAGTACTTATTCTCTTGATCACAACCACTGTCTTTTTTGAAGTGGACAAGGATGGCTAAAGTTAATTTTACTTGGTGACATGTGGTTCTTCATGATACAATGTATAGGCTCCTCAGACGTACCTTTGATGACGGTGATCGAGGCTTGGCTTTATTAAGGTTTGAATCATACTTCAATCAGAAACACCTTTCTTGATTAAAATTGAAATTTAATTGGTGGGGCTTGGTAAAGCAACAATATGGATTATTCTGTCTCTCTTAAATGTTGTTGACTACAGGAATGGGCTGGAATAGCGGAATGGAAAAATGGCAATTGTCCGGAGAAAAGATCTGGCTAATTGAAATAGTCGCCTTTGGGGCATTGTTAACCAGTTCTTTGTGTTGCTACTCAGTACCAGAACTACGAGGTTGATTGTCCAAAGATTAGGTGAATTACACGAAGAAAAGGTTTACAAAAGGACAAAGTTGCTGGTTTTGAGCTGCTAGTGACAACACTCGACGTACTTTACCACTACGCATTGAAGAGGCCGAATTGCAAAATTCATCAAAGCCGAATGGTGTTTGCTGATGAAAAGGCGCGGGGGTGAACCATTCCCATTGAAAAAGAGCACGACAAGGATCCTAGAGAGTACTACTGCCAAGGTGTTGATATTATAGTATGGAATGCACTCACTGTGGATTTTAGTCTTTCACCTTCTCCAGCCTACAGCTTTATCGTGTCGCTTCCAGCTCATCAATACCCTATTGGTATTTACGGGGGCTTTCCATCCAGACGTCATTGGTGTTCTTGTGCAGTCCAAACCGGCCCAGCCAGGAAGACTAAGGGGTAAGCGAACAGGATGACCATAACCTTGTTGTTCTTCAGGGCTGGCGATGCCGATGGCGTGACATGTGACTGACCCTAAGTTTGCTGCAATTGTCAAAGTTGATGGAGGAACGTTTTGGGCAATTAGAGGAAGGGGTGGGGGAAGGAGGAAGCTGGACAATAGTACTAATTGTACCAATTGGTGTACCACGCGAACTTTAGCTAGTCCAACTTCGGCAAACTTTTGGTTGTCCAATTTCTAGACTTCACTCCAAAGCCCGCAGGTTCCAGACCCGTACCATCAACAGTTTCTGTCAGTCGGCGTGGCTGTTGTTACCATATCAGGCAGAGAAGAACATAGCCTTCAATGCCCGTAAAAGCCTGCAAAAGCCTGCAAAAACATCCACGCGGCAAGCCAAGTGCACTCTCACTAATAGTAGTATGGGCTGGGGAGGGATTAGAGAGACAGAGACTAAGGGTTCAGCCCCGCTAGAAAACGTCCCCATCCCCCAGTAGACTTCCCGGTAAATTAGAACGGGTACTCTGGCACCAATGAGTGTAGAAACCACCCTCGTCATTATTGTTTACCCTTCAGTTGCTCTCGAACAAAACAAAGTGGGCAATCCCTTGGTCTCGAATTTCACTCCAGGCAAATTTCACAGTGCTTCTTTTCTCCAGTAAATTCCAGCCTTGTGGCTTATTATTTAAATATACCGGAACATCCAGTACATCATCCTTTCACCAAACACCAATCCATTGCTTCTTCCTTTGCCTTAACGACCCGTCTATTCATTCCATTCCACACACTATGGCTGGATTCTTCTCTCGTGGGGTACGTACCATTGAAGTTTACTCCTTCTTACGACTTTACTAACCATCTATAGAGAAAAACCGATTATCAAGGGTTCGCCAGATACCAAGAACAGCACACCGACAATGGTATGGTGGCAGGCCTACCACTGGGCGGCAACCGTAACCAAGCATTCAGTAACGGTGCTGGCCAGGCAGCAGCTGCTGCCTTGAGGAAATACAGCCCAGCCAATCAATTCACACAACCTGCTCCTAAAACAGTCCAATACCATCAACAACAACAACAACAAGCCCGCCAATCCCAGCCTCCACAACGTCCAATCCAGAGATCCAACTCATTATCTTCAGTAAACAGATCCAATTCCTTGAAAACCTATGTGTATCATCCCAAGGGTTCGTACACCCCCGGAGCTGCTCGGATCAACAATGCCCCCAGCGTAAGCTCCAGAACCAACAGTTTGAACTCGAGAACCCAGCCCCTTGCCTCTCCCAAACAACAACAACAACAACAACAAGGACACTTCACCGCTGTTAATGAATCGGAAGATCCTTACGACGAGGTGGAAGAAGTGGTCACCACGAAAACCACCAAGATTGTTGATTCGCAAGGAAGAACACAATCCATAAGAATCACCACCATCAGAACGTTACCAGATGGCTCCAACATTATTGAAACCACCACCAAGAACATCTCCAGATCCAATTCCAGAGCAAATTCCTTGAATTCCAATACTGTTCGTAATGCTTCATTATTGTCGACCGAAAACCCTATCAACCTAACCAAGATTGACGAGGATTTACACGATTTCGATTACAACTATCAATTGGATGAAAATCACTTGGGTAACCGTAATAACTTAAGATTGAACGTAACGAAGTCGCCTATCCAGGAAGAAGAGCCAGAAAACGAAAATGCTGCTATTCTTAGGTCGATCGAAAACACCAGTGAAACGTCTCCAGTCAAGCCATTGAGGTCTATTTTGAAGAATACTCAACAACCCAAATTCGATGAGCAAAACAACCAAGTAACAGACTTTAAAGATACAGTAGAGGACCATGTACCTCCATCTGTGGAATCAACGGGCAGCCATCCTTACAAAGCCATATCTGCTGAAGCTTTACAACCTCCAAAGTTCAAGGTTCCTACCAGCCCACCTTCCTCAAACAACCCAAAAAGCCCAAGACATAGAAGTAACAATCACAGAGATGATATTGCTTCAAGTGCGTCAACGGCCTCCTCCATCAAGTTCGATGACAGAGTGGAGACTATCCCAGTCTATAAGCAGAAGGCAAGTTTAGGAAAAGCGTTTGTTCCAAGCAAGAAAGCTCCAAAAATTAATTCACCAACAGATGCCGAGTTTTATGCTGCTGCTATGAAAGCTGCTTACAAAAAGGTCTATGGTGAGGAACCAGCTCAAGAGGAGCTTCCGGAAACTTATGTCGAAGAATCAACTGCTGCCGAAATTTCTCCAAAACAATTCCAGCAACCACAATACATACCACAAAGCCCTACTAAAGTTGGCAGAACGTACTCATTCAATTCCAATGCCAACTCGCCAGTAGTAGATGCTAGGAAGCAAACCCCAAAACAACTGGAAGAAGCGACAGGAGTGGAAAATGATTTCCAATACGGGAACCACCACAAAGACTTTGTGAAACACTCCTTACGTGAACCTTTACCAAAATCATCTACGAGGAAAGAGAGATCAAAAGAGGAGAAGCGGTTGCTTAAGCAACAACACGAAGAGGAAGAACTCGCAAAGAAACAAGCCAAAAAAGAAGCAAAGCTAAGGGAAAAAGAAGAGAAAAAGGCTAAGAAAGCCTCACCCGATGTAAAAAACCGTTTTGGAGGTCTCTTCAGCAGAAGAAAGTCCTCTATCACAAGTGCTCCAAGTGATTTTGAATCTAGCTTTGCTCCTACTGAAGCTATTGCAGGATCAGGTCTCGCAGTAGGACTGAATGGTATAGCTGAAGCCGAAAAAGCAATTGGTGTCACAGAAGCTTCACAGGGTTTGAAAAATGACTCCAAACCAACAGGCGTTGCTAGTCTAGAGAGTGCTGGGGTAAAAGCAGCATCCATACCTGCGGCTAGTAACGTTGTTCCTGTTAATGATGCACACAAAGATGTTTCAATTTCGGATAACAATGACCCAAGCTCTGTGTATTCATCAACGGCTAATATTTCTCCACAGGGTAATGAGTATAATTCCCCAATCAATCGTGGGCCTTTGGACGTGACTAATAATGCAGAATTACCGGATCCCTCGAGACCAGCTTACTCTACTGAGAACAAAGAAAGCCTTCTTCCAGCAAGCAACACAACAGAAAATTCCGAGAACGTCACTAAAGTTGTTGTTCCTAAGGATGTTGTCGATGATTTTGGCGAGACCCCCAACAGCCCTCCTACAGCTCTTCCTGTACCAACTTTGAGTGAAAATCATTCAGAGCCAACGAGATTGAGTCAAGTTGAAAGGGCCAAGGAATCGGAATACATCAATACTACTGCAAGCTCTCCATATTTGTCGGCATCGTCATATAGGGATGCTTCGAGTCCAACTGGATTAGAGACTCTTGACGAATCAGTAGGAGTTGAAAGCCCAATTCCAGTTCCCAAGTTAAGTGCCATAGAACATCACGATGACTTTGATAGTGACGACGAAGATGCTACAGACGGTCGTGAATCAACGGCATTGAGTAAGAATGCACTCGAGCGTGCTATCTTGGGTAAGAGTGAGCCTAACGATGTGCTTGGTATTGGTGAGAAGAATGTGGGTTCAAGTCCTGAACCAGATGACAATTTGCAGAATGATTACAATGTTGCCGCAGCATACATTGATGATAATCATGCAGAAGTTAACTCACCAAACTTGTCAAAGCCTGAGTCTGCTCCATTAAAATCTAATATTGATACTGTGCCACATGCTTTCGAAAACGAAGCTATAGGACAACAACAGCCGGAAACAGAGGTCACTAGTACAACTACCGATGCTGTGAGGTCACCTCATTCTGTTGGACGTACTATCAATGAAAACGTTACTTTGGTTGAACCACCACATGAGTTTGTTCCAGGTTCCGAGCATGCACCTCGTGAGGTGATTGCAAGTCAAGAAACATCGTCACATCAAGGTGCTGTTGAACCGACACATAGCCCAGCCGAGGCTGTTGACGAACCAATAGTGCACACTCACCATCAAAAGATTCCTGAACCTATCCCTATTCAGGATGAGGCTATTCCTTCGAACACGAACATTCCAAACAAGGCGGTCTTAGACCAAGAAAGTGTCCCTGAGCGTGCAGCTGCAAGACCAAACAATACAACTATTTATGATGCCCCTCTTGCTAATGGTGAATCTACGTTGGATAAGCCCGTTGAACCTGTCCAGGCAGCCAGAGCTGGAAACAGTGAGTCCCCGGGAGACGACAAGTCCACAGTTCCGACGATTGCCAGCCAAAATTCTGACAGACCAACCAATTCTACTATTGCAACCGACCATCTTGCACAAGGTGCAATTGGCACCAACCAAGAAGAGGTAATTGTTCCAACAGCGGAAGATGTTGGTAGCAAGGCCAAGAAACAAAAAGCCAAGAAGCCAAGCAAGTTTAAGCAAAAGATGTTCAAATACTTTGTCAACAACTATGAGACCAAGTAGACACTATTAATTCAACTTTTAATTATATGTTCAGTTCCATTATCATTGTTTTAAATTTATAAT
The DNA here is from genome assembly GCA_030582675.1 of Suhomyces sp. yHQL142. Taxonomy (NCBI): domain Eukaryota; kingdom Fungi; phylum Ascomycota; class Pichiomycetes; order Serinales; family Debaryomycetaceae; genus Suhomyces; species Suhomyces sp. yHQL142. The sequence goes on from JAJMGU010000041.1 coordinate 61,731, forward strand.
TTATTAATATTCGGAGTTTCTGCCCTTGTAGAACACGCAAACTAATAAGTAATGTAGGATCACTAAGAGATCAAGGCGGTTAATTGAAGGGAGATTCTAAAAAGCCCATCTTCCATTTCCTGTTCCATTTGATGCTTTTTCCAATGTGTCTGGCTTATTTCTCTTATATGGGGTAAGCTCTTATTGAACCGAGTTCTTGACTCTTTGCAGAAGGCGTCTGGATCGGCCAAGTTCTTGGTGTTCAATCGGGGTCTTGGGACAATTGGGTTGTTAGTTGTGGTAGAGGACATGATAGCAGATGGAGGAGACGATTCCTCAATATTATTCATTAACCTGACTTGCTTCTTGCAGTCATAGGAAATTGTATCTTTATAGCAATTCGCCCTGAATTTGGGGAGTGGTGATTCATGTGGTAATTCCATCTGTCTTTGAGTGTAAATTTCACTGGCTTGACTCCAAATATCAAGCCTACACTGTGGTTCAAGGTTGGAAGTGAATGATGATGGCGGTTCCGATTCAATTGTTGACTCAGAGTTACTGCTAAAACATCTTGCAATGGGAACGGATTTTTCTGAAGAAAGTGAAATGGAACGGGCTTGAACTGGCAACGATTTTGTCTTGACGAATTTGTCATAATTGAGGGGGATCATCATCTTCTTGATATCAGAAAGTGGTGTCGATATTGATGTTCTGAGAACCCTCATTTTTTGCACCCTAATAAAACGCTATCAGTTGAATATGGTAATGAAAAGAGAGAGGAAGAAAGAGAGAAAAGAGAGAAAGAGAGAAAGAGAAAAATGAGCTAGATTGAATTGGTAGACTTCTGTGTCTACGGAATCTGATGGCTACCCATGTAGAACTTGCTCATCTTCCTTTCCTATCGTGTCTTTCTTTGGACTCCACCTCCTGCTATCTCTGGACTGCACAATAATTCTAGACTCTGTATATACTATACTGATTAGATTTAGATGGATAAGACCTCATTAGCATCGATATCCCCCTATCATAATGCCGGAACCCCAGGAAACCGACACTCGATCGAATCATGATGTTTCTGAACACATTGGGACTCACAGCGAAGTGGTTCTCCCGATGAACTACACCAATATGCCATCCTCTAGAACCCATCATGAAGAGCCTAGAACACCTTATACTGAAACAGATATGGCAACTTCCGCCCCCAACTTGGACCTGCCAGAGACAGAAATCGATCTTCAAAAGGTCTTCACTGACTTGTGCAATGCGTGTCGTTCTGGCGATTTCGAGGTGGCAGATTCGTTGCTTTCAACGCCCAATCTTGACATCAATCAGGTGGACGAATGGGATTATTCTCCATTGATTCTACTGTCTCTCTGTGGCCATTTGAAGATTGTGGAATTGTTGTTGAGTAGAGGAGCGGTTTGTGATAGAGACACTTTCCAGGGAGCTCGATGTATCTATGGAGCATTGAACGACACTATACGAGATTTATTGATCTCTTTCGATGTGTCCAAAGCCGTGGATATGTCCCAACCTTTTGCCAGTCATATCTCATCTCTATTGGGACCCTTGAACCAACTCACCAAAGATATCGTGTTCCACTTCCCCCATGTCAATGGTGTGCTAGCCAGAGACTATAAGAGTTTCAGGCTCAATCGATTCTTATTGGCTGCCAGAAGTCCGTACTTTAAAGAAAAATTGGCTGGTCCATGGAAATATAAGCCGTTTGTGGATATGCCCACGTCCTCCGATCCGGTGGCCTTCAAAACCATCATCGAATACATCTACTTGAGAACAGATTCTCTTCCTATAGATCAAATCCTGACCCAGGAGCAATTACACCAATTTGCCATCAAATTGAAATTACCCGATTTAGCTGAAAGCATTGAAAAGATCAAAGGTGTGGAAGATGACAAAGAGAAGGCCAAAATCAAACACGAAGCATCTTATAGATTTGTTGAGAAAGCCAGGAAGGATTTGGATATATTCCTAAAAACTTGCGTGTTTGCCAATCATTACTCGTCAGAATTAAATCTTGCGGAAGAAATAGACTTAGAAGATATTGATGCAGCAAGCTTCATTACAGATGAACAAAAGCTACTTTTGCTCGAATCTGAATCTATTCCGGATGTTATTCTTGCATCCGTGGATTCGGGATCCGAATCGGTGGTCTTTTTCCCTGCTAATAAGTCTATTATAGCCAGATCGGAATATTTCGATACCATGTTCAAATCAGACATTTTCTTAACCTCACAAGAAGAATTACCAATCTACAAAGATTACCAGAAGACGTCGAATATCGATATAATAGACAGAGGCTCGGTATTACCAGAGCATTTGCCAGTCATCCAAATTTCAAGTAGTACATCGAGTAAAGAAGTTGCGCAAATGGTGCTATCCTTCTTGTACCATGACGATATTCCATACATTCCCTTGGAGTCCACCGTTGAACTTTTATTTGCAGCTGATGAACTCTTCTTGGAAAGGCTTAAGACTATTTGTGCCGTTAATATCACCTCCAAGTTCGGAAACTTTGTTCTTGAAGAATTTCAGACATTGCACCAAGCATTAGGATTCGATGCATATGAGCTTATCAGAGTCTCTTGGCAAACTCGAAGCGACAAATTAGAGCAACATGTTTCCAAGATGATAGCTTATAACTTGTCCTACATCTATGAAAATCAAAATGAACGCGAACTGCTCTTACTTTTGATTAATGAAAGTGCATCAAGAATTCAAGAAAGACAGGATACAGATACAATTGAATTGATTGATGATATCAGATATTACTTGAGTAAGAAGCATTCTGTGAATGATGAATTCCAGGATTTTGCACCCATTGGAGACCAATTCAGAGAAGCAGACATGGATTATTTTATTCCGGGAGAAACTAGAGTTATGAAAAACGCAATGATCAAATATGAAAAAGACATAGATATGATTGATACGTTGTTGGAGGAATTAGATTTGGCTGCTTGAATGTATTAGAGTTAAAGGTGTTGTGGAAAAAGTATTGATCTTTCGCAACTCAAATTTTCACTAAATATTCAGATGTTTGCAAAATAAGAGAAAATAAATAAATACATACCCAACCACCACTTCTCTCGCACGCAATCCTTCCTTCCCCCTTCCCTCACTTCACTCTTCCTTCAGACCTTTACGTATATGGTACAACCTCATTACATACTTTATTTTGCACGTGATCTATATATCCTGCATATTGTCCCTCATCTCGAAAATATATATCGAAAAATCTACTTTTTGATCTTTGTTGGTAGGCCCCAGTAAAACAAGATTTGAAACGATTCCAAAACTCGAAATGTCTGTCAACAATCCAGACGGTGGAGTTTCCGTTGATCTCTTTGATCTTGACGACAAACTCGCCAAAATCAGAACTCAAATCACCTCCAAATTGGACAACCAGAAACAATTAGCCATCATATTATCTGCAGTTGAAGAGAACATCGAGGAACAAAACAACGAAAAATCACCTGTTTCTTACTTCATTTCATTCTTATCATTATTAGAACAGTCCGTGAGAGAAGATGAAATCGTCGATGTAAGTTTGGCTACCACTTCCACTTATTTCCTTGATATTATCTTACCTTTCACTCCAGCACCATTACTTAAAGGTAAGTTCAGTGAAATCTTAACCAAGTTGGCACCATGTTTGACCAACCCTAAGGCCGAAGCTCCATTAGTGAAATCTACCATTGGAGTCTTGGAAAGTTTATTATTGGTTCAAGACCATCAACAATGGTTATCGACCGCAAATATTTCTCCCAAGAGAGCTTTACTTGGTTTATTAGAATTATCTTTTGATATCAGACCGAAGGTAAGAAAGAGATCTCAAGAGTCCATAAGAAAAATTTTGAACAATCCACCTGCATCACCTTCGCCAATCCATATTGCATCCCCATTAATTGGCGAAATATCTTTAAACAAGTTGAAGTCTCTATTGAACGATACTAAATCCAGTAAAAAGTCTGCACAAAAAGATCTTACCAATCAACTCATTCATTGTTTGCAATTAGTTGGTACCATCACATCCACAAACTCGTGGCCAACAAACCAGATCGAAGAATTATGCGACACCTTACTCGAAATCTCCAAGTCTTCCGACCAATACTTGATTTCCTCTACCTTCCAAGCTTTTGAAGGTTTATTCAAATCCATGACTAATATTATTGATATTGAGAAGTTTTCTAGAGTATTGGATATTATTTTCGACTTGAAGCCTTCTATCAATGATACCTATTTATCTGCTACTTGGTTGGCCATTGTTGCAAAAGGTTTGGCAAGTTTCTCGAATTTGGCACCTGAAACCTGTGTTCAGAAATTGTCCAGTATCATCCCAATCGTCGGTGAATTCTTAGCATCAGATTCTAAAAATATTGCGATTTCTTCAAGTCAATGTTTGATAGCTATTGTTAGCCAAAGTGTTCCAGATAACTTCTTATTACAGCCTACAAGGGAAAACGGAATCACCGGTGAAGTCTACGAACTTGTGGATGATTTCGTCACTTTCCTCAGTGAAATCATTGAAAAGGAATTCTTTACCATCAAGTACCAACAATCTATCAAGGAGATCTTAGAATTTGTCACTGCCGCTGTATTGAAATTGAGAACCCGTACTAACCCTGATTTCTTAAGAATTCTTGAGGTTGTTGGCGAATGGCGTACAAACGAAAAAGACTCTTTCCCACACAATAAGGAAGTCGAAGATTTAATTGCCGCTTACGTTAGTTCATTAGGTCCACAAGTTGTTTTGAGTGTCTTACCTTTAAATTTGGAAGGAAACGGTCCTGGTAGAGCTTGGTTATTGCCGCTTTTGAGAGACAATGTTAGAAACGCCGAATTGGGATTCTACAAGACTACCGTTTTACCATCTGTTGATTTCTTCACTCAAAAGATCAAAGAGTCCAAAAAAGATTCTCTTAATACCAAGATTTTTCAAACTATCATCGATCAAATTTGGTCTTTGTTCCCTCATTTCTGTGACCTTGCTACTGATTTGGAAGTTAGTTTCGATGACACTTTCGCTGCCAAATTGAGTGATTTAATGTACGCTCAAGTCGAATTAAGAAACCCTATCTGCCACGCTTTGAGATTAATGGTTGAGTCAAACCTCGAATATGTCTCTGTTGGTGCAGAACAAGACTTATTGTCGCAAGAACAGTACCCAGTTGAGAAATCAAAGAAGAGTTTGCAGTATTTAACCACTAAGGCATCCAATGTATTATCTGTTTTATTCAATGTGTTTTCATCGACTTTACCAGATTCTAGAGGCTTCGTTTTGGAAACTATTGATGCTTTCTTGCAGGTAATTTCAAAGGAAGATTTGGAAAACACCTTCAATAAGGTATGTGGTTTGTTGAAACAAGCTATGGATGATGAGGCACAAAAGCCTGAGCAGTCCAAAGCTAAAAAGGACGAACCAGCCTTAAGTATCACCATGATGGATCTTATCGTCGCTATGGCAAAATATGTTCCAGAAACTTCTCATAATGCATTATTTTCTATCTTCTCTACTACTGTTTCGTTGCCAAACACTTTGATGCAGAAGAGGTCTTATAGAATCATATCAAGATTGCTTGAAACCGATGAAGGAAAACTTTCAGTCGTCAAATTTATCAAGGAAATTCAAACTGTTTTAGTCCAAACTACTGAAGTCACTAATAACTCTGCTAGAGCTCCAAGATTGACCACTATTCTTTTCATCGTTGAATTATTACCTCAAACAGACTTATATTTCATTCCTTCTCTTTTACAAGAAATCATTATGTCCACCAAAGATGTCAATGAAAGAACCAGAGAATTGTCTTACCAAATTTTGATCAAGATGGGACAAAAGATGATTGAAGGTGGTGTTATTGAAAACTCAAGAGTTCCAGGATTTGCTCCAGAAACTCCAAACTCTCAAGCTAGTTTGACAGAATACTTCACTATGGTCAGTGCTGGTTTAGCAGCACAATCTCCACATATGATCTCTGCTACCATCACTGCTGTGTCATGTTTGATGTTCGAGTTCAAGGACCAACTTCCAGTTGATGTCTTGTTGGAGTTGTCATCTACTGTTGAGTTGTTCTTGACCCATAACTCCAGAGAAATTGCCAAGTCTGCTATTGGTTTCGTCAAGGTCGAAGTCTTGTCGTTGCCCGAAGAATTGGTGAGAAATAACTTGAAAGAGTTGTTGAGTAAATTAATGAGATGGTCTCATGAACATAAAGGACATTTCAAGTCCAAGGTGAAGCATATTTTGGAAAGATTAATCAGAAAGTTTGGTGTTGAAGAAGTCGAACAAGCCATTCCTGAAGAAGACAGAAAGTTGGTTGCCAATATCAAGAAATCCAGAAACAGATCCAAGAGAAAGAATGAAGCTGAAGGTACTGAAGGCGCTCAAGGAGAAGCTACTGCTGTATCTACTAAGAAATTTGTGTCTGCTTATGAAGAGGCGTTGTACGATTCTGATGTTTCGGATGATGAAGCCGATGAAGATGAACCTGTCAGAGGAGGTAATAACAAGAAGAAGAATAATCAATTCATTTTAGATACTGGTGATGAACCATTGAATTTATTGGATCGTCAAACCTTGGCGCACATATCATCCTCCAAGCCAAAGAAATTCACCAAGAGAGATTTGGTTAACAAGGCTGCTGATTTCAAGACTAAGAACGGTAAGATTGTGTTTAATGAAAATGAAGAAGAAGATCCTTTGGCTGGTAAGTCTAGTGGAGTCAATGCTTATTTGGATGCTGTGAAACAAGCACCAGTAAGAGGTCAAAAGAACAAATTGAAATTCAAGAAAAATAACGATAATGAAGACTGGTCCGATGACGAGCAAGATGCCGAAAAATCAAACTCTCGTCAAGTCAAGAAATCATCTGGTTATGGTAACAACAAAAATAACAGTTATAACAATAATAATAAGGTTGGTGGAAGATCGAAGGTCACCAAGCCTCAGCAAAAATTCAAGGCTAGAAAAAAGCTTTAGATTTATCTTATTAACAGCATTTTCAGCACATTCTATTCATTTTTATTGTATTTAAATATTTATATCTTATTCTTATAATATAGACACAAGGTTAAAAACTATAAGCTAGTAAGCAGCTATTCTTTCCATCGCGCGCACGACCCATGGGTGGTATGCAGGAATGGGAAATTTTTCGAACTCAGTATATCAAATTGATTTAGTGAGCTTTAAACACCACCAACACCAGTCAAACATCATCATGTCGTTACAAATAGTGAAGAGTCCCTTGAGGATCAGATTGGCTCGTTTCGGAAGAAAACACAATCCTTTATATAACATCGTGGTGTCCAAAAAGGGTGCAGCCCGTGACAGTTTACCAATTGAAGTATTGGGAACCTATAATCCAGTACCAGTACCATTAACACCAGAAGAAAAGGCCAGCGGGGTAAAGCCTTTCAAAGACATACAATTGGACTTCAACAGATCGAAGTACTGGATAGGTGTGGGTGTGGATGTCAGTGATAGGGTGGGGTTTTTGTTCAAGAAAGCTGGGTTATTACCAGAACAATGGCCTAAGCCCAATAAGTTGACCCAACATGTCGAAAAGCCTGTTGTGAACGAGTCTTCTGTTCTTTACGAAAAGCCTAGAGAATTATACAGAAACAGGTGAATTCTGGAGTCAATAAATAGCCCATTAGAAGAGAGACTATGGGCCCCATGCATACTTTTCTTGAACTCATACTCGAAGTTTTAACTACCTTCAATTTCCAGTGGAAGTCACTAATTCCACAGCTTCTAGCGGCACGGGTGGGCATGTCCGCTCGAACCATACATCCTTGTATATAATGTATATTTAAGTAAATACTATAGTATAAATATTTGTAGCTAATGTTTTCAAGAGAATAAGTCTAGACTATCTCATCTTTGATTTTCTTCTTTGATCTTCTGCTTTCGAACCCTTTCCTTTATGTTGATTCTCTGGAGCTGCCTTCCACCTCAAAAACAGCCAAATGGATTTCCTCGAGGCTCGATTCTCCACTTTCATCAAGATGCGAAATCTATCTTTGAATCCTAGCTTGGGAATTACTTCAATGTTTCCCAAAGATTTATCTTCTGTGAAAATACTGATATTCATTTCCAGTTTATTCTTGTTACGTATTCTGTTCATTTTCTCCATTCTTTCAGATTCATCCATTTCATCGAATTTTTTCTTATTAATTGGAGAAGTCGTCTCTTTAACCTCATTCATAGCAATTTCTAGTTCATCATAGCAGTTTTCTTCAAGACACGGAGTATAAACAACACCTCTGTTTTCAATATCCTTGGACGGTGAATCAGGGCAGTAATTACCATCAAAAATCTGGGCCCAAGTGGGAACCTCGGGGCTGGAACTGAGGTACTTTTTGTAGTTACCAGTTCGAGTTACACTCTGGTAATGAAGAGAATGTCTCTTCACTGTTTGGACTGTAGTAGGGACCAGAGGTGGTTTGGGTAAGGTGAAGAGTATTTGGTTTGTGAAGGCACATTGCTTCATTAGTGAAATCTCCGATTCATGATTCTTGAAATTACATCTGAAGTCGGTGATCTCTTGCATTACCTGACAATGAAGATATCTCATTTCCCCAAAGTCTTCTCTTTTCAAGCCGTAATACACGTAGGCCATGTAGGCACAGTTCGTGAAGCCCCAGATCAACTGGACCTTTCTGGAGGCTTGACGGTCATAATTGACTCTAAGGTCTTTGATGAATTGAATGATGGAAACAGTGGGAATACAGAATGATATCACCATTGAAGACATCAATTCTGTGATTTGGACTTGATCCATGGTCTCTGTGCCTTCATACCTCTCCCAGTCAAAATTAGAAAGACGAAATGATGCGTTATTAAAGTGGCCCAGTCGAAATGTATCTTTGATATCAGGAGCTTCAATACATTTACAAAGTTCCATTTTGAAGTACTTCAACACATCTTCCAATCCACGAAGAACCTTGATTGTACATAGATTGGGAATTCTTGTCTTAAAGCCATAATCAAAAGGAATTTGGTATAACAGAGTAATTAATTGACACAAGCATTGGAGAGTGGACATTGGAACTTGTAAGTCTGTATCGGTACTATCTTCATAATATGTCCCAAATCTTGCTGAAGCTTCTTCTCGATCAAATTGTGCTTGGTTTTTGATCCAATCAGTATCAAAATATTGAGGATTTGGAATGAAGGTAGGACTTGGAAATTCTTGAATTCGACGACGTAACGCTTCCTCTCTTGGTTCATATTTATTAGCAAATGATGATAAAATAAGGGTTTCGACAATTCTTTCCAAACGTGTTTCGGTGAAGAAACTTACCATGTCATCCTTTAATGAAGGATATTTCTCAACAAGAGCCTTCATATCCTTGAGAATGCTCACATATTCTTCAATGACGAGCCTGATGTTGCTTTCACTCATGGGTCCCAAATAAGGACCTTCATTCACAATATATTCTAATTTGGCGAATGTGAGTGATAATCGCTTGGAAGGAGCCTCTCCAGAATCATTCAGTTCCAATGTTCCAATTGAAATATCAAGGTCTCCGAACGTGGTGTGATAGTACGTGCTTTCCATAATAAAGTTGCACTCTGTAGAGTAGAAAGTGATTTTAATATAAGCGCTACATCGTTTTTGGTAGTGGTTTTTTCCCCTAACAAGTAGCACTTTTTTTGCACCCAATCGACAGCGATCAGCACAAAAATGTTAACTGATACCACCTATCTTTAGAGTTTTCCATTTTTCTTGCTTTATTGGAGAAACTACAATACTACGAGATTCAATTGATTTACAACGTAGATGTTTTATTGACTATTTAACATGTGAAGTAGAGAGTTAACCTATCTCAAATGCACTTAATCGAATAAACCGAATCCTAAGTCATCGTCAGATTCTTCTTCATCAGCTGGGGCTTCTTCTTCAGCAGCAGCGGTTTCAGTAGAACCAGAAGCGGCACCGGCAGCTGGGGCAGCAGCGGCGTAAGCATCTGGGTTGGCTAATCTGTCCTTGATAGCTTCAGAACCTTCAAAAGTGTAGTCAGTGGCAATAGATAAAGCCAAGACGTTCTTGTAGTGGTTAAGAACAGAGTGACCGACGGATGGCAAGGTTGGGTAACCAATAGCCAAGGAGACGGAGGCAATGACGTTGACAGCGGAAACGAAGTGACCGAGCAATTCATCGTCAGTGATATCCAAGATGTTGGATGGGAAGACTTGACCTTCAGAGTAAACTTGAACAACAGTCATACCGTAAGTGAAAGGAGAAATGTTCAACATGTTCAACAAGGTAGCTTCGGATGGACCGACCTTACCGTTAGCTTGGACAACCTTAACATCAGAGACAATTTCAATGGTACCTCTGGCAATCTTGGTTGGGACACCTAAAGCTTGGAAGAAAGAAGTCTTACCTGGTTCCATACCGGTGTTACCAGCTGGAATCCAGACATCCTTTGGAGCGAAGGCACCGGCTCTGGCTGGAGCGGCAACAACGTTAGAGGTAATGATTTCTCTAATTTCCTTCAAGTCAGAGTTGGTGAAAATGAAACCAACGTTACCCTTAACGAAAGGCAACAACTTTTCGAAGTCTGGCAAGTCAGATAAGAAACCTCTGATGGCTCTTCTGACCATGGTGTTCTTACCCATCAACACAACAGCGTCCTTTCTCAAGGCCTTTCTGATTTCGTGCATTTGTTGGGAGGAGACATTGTCAACACCAACAACGAAGATAGACTTGTAGTCTTCCAACAATTCTCTCAACTTGGAGAAGTATTCAACTTTCTTTTCTCTAGTACCACCCATTTCGACTTAGTTATATATATTGACGATAGGTAATTTAATGGTCCTTAATGTTAAAAAGCTAGTCAAGAAGGAAGAGAACTTGGTAAGACTGAAAAATCGCTGGGTAGGTAGTCTAGGTGCACTATGAGAATTTTTCGCACTCGAATAATAAGTGATGGACACGAAAAATTAGGTCTCAGCCCTGTTGTTAAGATTTAAATCGTGACTTACACGTGATTAATTTTGGCGCTTTCGTACCCATTTAAAGTTTTGGCTGCAATTTATTATTACCACCTACTGATTCTATTCGATAAGTCTTTCTCATTAGCATATCTATTTTCGTGCATCGTCACTTAACCGTACCCCATGTTTTCATAATCCGAGCTAACAAATGAGTTCTTCAAATAGTTTTTCCAAATACGTTCTAATTTGGCTCTTTCCTTTTTGCTTTCCTTCAGGTCATCAGGCTTTTTCTTCTTTTTCTTATCCTTGTTCTTTTTGCCTTTCTTATCTTTCTTACCTTCAGTTTCAAGGTCTTGTTTGATGGGTCTTCCCAATTTTCTACCGTATCTTAACCATGATGATACTGTCAAGTCTTTCATGTTGTAAAGTTTGTCGTCCGTCGAGTATTCTACTTCGTAACCAAACTTCTTTTTACCTGAATTGATCAGCTGGAGATCAGCAAAGTACTGGACGTATCTCTCTGGTGTGTATAATTGAGGAGTATATGCTGGACCCAAAGGAAGGTTTGCAGGTTTTTTGGGTGGGAATGTTTTATCCTTTTTAAGTATCTTGATTTCGTCTTCTGTATCTAAACGATCGAATAATTGGTTTAATCCAACAAAGAATGTTTCCCATGGCGCAAAGTGTACTTTTGATTCAATTGTATCTTTTAAATTGGTAATATTATATTCCCATACACGAAGGCCCGGGTTGAATGTTGGAATAACACTCGCAGTAACGTGTGCAATGGAGTATCTTTCACCGAAATTTCCTGACCGGCGCTTTTTCTTTATAGTGGCATATAAGTTTTCACGAAGCGTATCCATGTATCTGACCTTGTTTTCAGGGGTTCCGCCTTGGGCTCTGAATTCATCATTCAATCCATCAAATGTACGAAAAATGTTACTTTCTTCTAATGCAGGAGTGTATCCATCTTCGTTATCAGAGTCATCATCAGAATCATCAACAGATCCATCAACAGTAAGGGCATTCAAGTATGCAAGTTCTTCTATATCTTCAATTTTACCCTTGGCCTTCAATGAATTTCTAATGGATTTATACGCCGCGACCGAGTCCAAAGGAATGAAATGATCGATGTTCATATGTCCATAAAGACCACCAATAATGACATCACGGTACTCGTGGGACCAGGCAATGTATTTACGGAGGCACGAGATATCATAATTCTTCTCATTAGGAGGTACATGACCCGTGAGCCAAACCTTCATGTTTCTAAGTCTCATTTCCTTGAGCACGTAACCTAGCCACTCAAAGAGTTTATATCCCGGTTGCTTTTTGGAGTCACAATTATCCACAAGAGGGTTAGACTGAAAGAGATATAAGGTATTGATCGAAAGCACAGCCAAATGGTCGGGAATTACTTCGTGGAAGTAATAGGCCCCACGATTGAAGATATGAAGTTGAGGTTGAGGTATGTAATTTTTCCATATCTTGTACAATTCTCTCGTTTGAAGGGTAGGGCCAGGGGCGAACAAGTTGTGAGGATAAACATCGTTATTACCCAACGATGGAATTAAATCTACTTGTAGCAAGTGCAGATTATCGATATCGGATTCATTCCATTTGAAGGCATTGTACATCAAGTCACTGATATGTTCATTCAATTCGAAGATTGACAGTTCTGTTCTTGGGTTCCTACGGTCATTGTCATGTCTCACGTTGTCTCCTGTCCACACAATGAAGTCTATTTTATCCTTTAAGTTCTGTTTCACCCATTCGATGGTTTCAGTCACAAGTATCATGGGACTGTCACACCCCAAAACAGCATCTCCATACTTTCCGGCCGAGCCGTCTCCTGGAGAATGGCATGCCAGGTCTTGTGGCAGCATACCAGCTCTGTAGAGAGGATCTGGGTGCATATCAGTAATGTGGAGAAACCGTCCATGAATGATGCGATGACCATTATCGGTACTAATCTTGACGGGGGTTTTGGGCGTGAGTCCCAATCGTTTGATATCGTCAATTTGCACTGATGTGAGGACGACTTCCTCTGCTGTAACAGGTGCTACTTGCTCAATTGTGGAAGTTGCTGGGACAGACTCTGTTCTTGTCCAGTATGGAACAGACACTATAGCTAATACCAATGCACATCGAACCAAGTACCACGTGGCGGACCGGGATTTGCTCTGGGGTAGCGGGCTGACCATCTTTTGCTTCTCGTCGTCTCTCAGGGAGTTCCCAGACATTTGTCGTGATGTCAAGGGATAAAGAGCATCGAAAGTATCGGTCGCTGGTAGTTAGTCCAAAGGTTATGTAGTGGTAGATCCTTTGGGACTTTGTGGCACCCACCCAAGTTTTTTGATTGGATGCACGTGCCGCGTGCTCACGTGAAGAAGGGTGTGAGTGAATTAGTTTTGGTCAACTGGAAAGGGAAATAGATATGCAAGTGAACCCATTTAGAGTGCAGATAAATTTAGGCCAGAAGAGGGAGAAAAAAATCGTGCTTATGTCAGCAAATTGCACTTTTCAGTGCGATTCTTGGTGAGAAAATAATCGACAATTTGGAGTGCAGGAGAATACTTAAATGGGACTATAGATTAATTGAATAAACGCGGTTAGGAAGGAGGGGATGAAATAGCTCGATAGGTACGGCTATTGATGCTAAGTAGAGCTGATTCAGACTCGACATCCAAACTGAAGTCGTGGACGAGTCCAAATCCAAATTGAGACCCTAATAATACCCTTTGGTTGGGGCATGGTGAACTACACGGCTCCTTCAGGTACGCTGTCACCAGAACAATACCTTAGTAGGCACCAGGAACTGGACGATACAGTATTGTTTTGCAACAATGTAGGCTTTTCACTCACGGACGCTAGTGATGAACGGAGTAACAAAGACGGAGAAACGCGCCGCTAGATTAGTAAATCACCTTTCCAAACAGAGAACAAGCGAGAGGTCTAGGCGTAGGATAAGAGGAGTTGGAGGCATTGTTACCGGGCCCGATTTAGACACTATATATGATAAGGAAGCGAAAGGGGAAGGAATTGGAAGAATTGGTGAATTGGTGAATTGGTGAATTGGCGAATGACGATGATGGAATAGTAGACATCGAAGGATCGAACGATTCACGATTGAACGAGGAATAAACGAATAAAGTCGAAAATGGACCACGTCAAGGTCTGTCGGTTGCAAGGGTCAACCGGAACTCCCTTGTTACACCTGTAGTCTATAACACTGTACAATCACGGTCCTCACGGTTGTCAGTTACCACCACACCACAAACACCAGACGTAGGTAATTTACTTAATGAGAGAAATGGATTGCACTCGCGTCGTCTTTAATACGAAGCACTGGTGGATGTACGCTCGCTATTATCTCAATGCGGAAAAACACCTGCTGGAACCAGCCAAGGAGCGACAACAAACAAACAGGTTCGCGACAGAAAAATGTCGACGAATTTTCGCGACGTAAACACAAACAGTGTCACAAACGACGGCACAATAACTATGCTGGATCGAGCAGGTTAATGAGATGGAAATTGCAGGGAGAATTGCAGGGCAGGGGGGATTCAATTAACGGGCATCACATGAATGGGGCAATTAAAGAAAACCGCCGGCCACCAGCGTGGACGTTCTTCAACTTGACGTAACCTATGTCAGTGTCTCTCATTACTACGAACTGGACTAACAAGTGTGTGTCTACTGCGGTGCTCTGGTTCTTTTCCATTTTAATCTCCCAATTGATCCCTTATTGTACCCTTTATAGTATTTCATCTATTGCCCGACTTCCTTGTCCTGTCTCGTGTCTTGTCTTTCTTCTCTTGTGTAAGTCATTCTATTATATCCCTATTTGTCGCGCTGCGCGCCGATGCCAAATTTCACAACCATTTCGCACCCACCTCTACTTATATATATATACCTTGTGATCCTCCTTCGATCTGCTTCAGGGGTCAACTATTTCCATCACTTCTTCAACCACTTCCACTCTTTTATCTTTGATCATGATGTACTTGCAAACCCCCAAAAGGCCAAGCTTGCCTCCTACTCCTTCCTCCTACAATGCCAGTAACACCACCTTACCGCCATTGTCGTCCATTCTTAACATGTCGAAGGATCACTACAGTGGTGCCAGCTCCACTCCCTTCTCTGTGCCTTCCAAATACCACACCGCTGTGACTTCTGCTCCACACAGCCACTTCCTCCCCAAATTGCCCTCCATGGACTTCACCACCCCCTCGAAGTTCCAATCGTCGTCGTCGTCGTCGTCCTACCCAAAACCTTTCGTTTCTCATATGCCTACTCCTCGTGCCGACACCAGTGAAGCCGATATCAGTATCACCGACATGAGAAAAGCAGCCACTGCTCCTTCCTCGGTATCCACATCGAGGGCCAGCAGTATCGTCAACACTCCCTCTGTCGCCGCTGCCGCTGCTCCAGTCGCTGCCTTGAAGGACTCCAAGTCTTTTGCATTCATTTCTCATTCTCCTGCTACCTTCCCATCTCAAGAGCCTGCTATTGATAATGCTCCTCTTGCCAGAAGAAAGAGAAGAAGAACATCTCCAAACGAGCTTTCCATTCTCAACAACGAATTTGAGCTTGGTTCCACTCCCAACAAGCTCAGAAGAATCGAAATCGCTTCCAGAGTATCTATGACTGAAAAGGCAGTCCAGATCTGGTTCCAAAACAAAAGACAGAGTTTGCGCAAGCAATCCAACAACGAAAAAGAAATCACAGAATTACCTCCAACCCCACCAATAATCATTCTCCAACAAAGACAAAACGGTCCAATGCCTCTCCCATTGGTGTCGTCCACTCCAACCAAACCTCTCATCCACAAGTCACATTCCTTCATGGGAAGCCCTACCGTGCTTCCTCCATCCGCTTCTACATCGTCGCCTATCAAGGAGCGTTCCAGATCTATTCCCATTTTCAAAGCAGAAGATGCAGACTCATCCCTTGACGACTCAATGGTCGCCAACTCTACGGGTCTTGTTCTTTACGAAACAAGAAAGAAGCAACCTGTACTCCTTAATTCCAATAACACCTCAACCATGACTTTCAAGTTGACTCCAACTCCTTCGTCGGTGCCAATAACTAATAAGATCTCGCAGAAACTCAGCATTGCTGCTGATGAATCGATGAACTACAACAAAGAAAACTCCAACAGATCGAACATAATAGTGGCACCAATCAAATCAGAGAGAAAGGCGTTGTCGATATTGAACTCAAACACCAATACCAACACGAAGTCAGCCTCTTCAGATACCAAACAAGGAGCAGTGGAAAACTTATTGGCATTGAGAGCTGGTAATTGGGCATAAGGTAGTAACGACGGGTTATTGCTGCATCTGTACTATATGTCTGTGACATCTGTAATAATATTTTGACTACTAATGTGTTTATTTCTTTCTTCGGTGTATATTTACCTAATGAATAACGAGTTATTTAAGAAACTGATCGTAAAAGGTAAAATGTGAGAGTAAAGGGCAAAAACAAAAAACCAAATAACAACTTCTAACCGTATTGTTGATCTCAGTTTTACTTGGGAGCATATAATATAGGTTTATCTTATTTTACCCGAAGAAGATGAGCCTGCAAATTTCCCCTAAACAGCTATTTCACTACTACGTAACTACGGCCCCTTTCCATCAATTGACCCTAATTAGCTTACCACAAACATAGTCCCTTTGCGTTTAGCCCCTTTCCTCCTTATACATTCCATAGTATATTGTTGAGCGAGTCCAACGTCTCCTTTTTGCAGCTAATTAAGTTTCCGCATTGGGACATATATTGAACCACGCGAATTCACTAACAAAGGCCACAGCTGGTATCAATTAGCAACCAGGCTAGATCCATTCAAAGTTGCGGCACATTCTTGAACAAATAGGGCTAATGTTCCTGAACTAGTCCACGTAATACCCGCTCGAAACAAGGCTCTGGAGGCTCCTTCGCTGAACCAAATAGTACACTTCCGTCACCAAGGCGCACTTGAAGGTGATACGTGAAAATTTTCTTTGTATACCCTTCTCGTCTAAAACGCCCACGCCAAATCAGGACATACCGTTGCCGTGTCCCGGGCAATAGTGATGGATAGACGAAAGGGGTGAAGAAGCTCGAGGTGGGTTCGTGTGTGTGTGTAATAATGCCGAATCTGGACGTGATTGCTTGCGTTTGGCTCTTTTCATTATGCAAGTAATAACGGTCAAGTCTCGCGATTGTCTGTGTGGTCTAACACCAAGGAGGCGATAATAACGCGATTGTGAGCAGCTTTGTGATGAAGCAAGTAGAAAAGGCAGGGATGGCGTTGGCGTGACGGAGGAGTTGCAAAGGGGTTGCAAGGAGGGGTCGGCAAGGACGGGTTTTTGGGGTAGTAAGGTAGTATGGTAGTGAATAGAATACTTCACTTAAAAGTGGATACATTTGGCAAAATAGGCATTGAGTCATTAGACAACTTGGTAATGCTCATTATGAGATGACTAGTCGAATTTAGACGATCCTAAATAGTATCAATCTACCCAGGGCTTACTTATGGCGCAAAAAATTATTGCAAAAGTAGTTTACTGAAGAGATCAGTTTGCGTCTTGGGCTTATACAATTAGATGATATTGTAATCCCTCGAGTTGATGAATCCTTGTTAGGAAGTAGATTCAATCGTAGAGAATTGATTATTTTCGAATAGTTAGTGGTAAAAATTATGAAGAGTAAAAGGTGAAAAGTTGAGAATACCTGGAAAACAGAAAAAATTGTAAAAATTAAATGTAAAAGTCTATAACTGACTCAAATCGGTCAGATTCTCCATACTCTAACTAAGAACATAACTATTCTTCCCAATCTACCTTTAAATTCATTTCACAAAAATCCCAAACATTTTATGACTTTGGTAGGCTGCAAAATATCAGATCTAAGCCTCATCTAACATTTCTTCCGTGAGTATGTTCCTCCTTCTCACTTCTGAATCGCAATATGTCTTTGTCTTCTTTTCGTTGGACGTTTTCAAATGTTTTACAGTGTTGAGATCCATCTTTTTGATCTTTCTGGAGCTTTGGGATACTTCAAACCCAAAACTTAGTGGTACCACGCTCAACAAGACATACTGTGGCACCCTCAACCCAATACTCAGTCAAAGGCTAAGAACATTTGATTCCGGTACCCTCACGTGCCGTCTATTCCGATGACCATCCTTTGACCCCATGCAAAGTAAACCTAGTCTATCTTACGTATACGAGTATACATCTACTACTATACTATACTGTACGAATATGCCGCTGTTAGCGACTGTTTCGTCGAATTTGGCTTCTTTATATTTGAACTTGTCTCGAACACTTTTAATCCCACAAGATACAAGTAAACACGCAACAAGAAATCGGACATGAATCAATAGATTCTTTTGATGGCTGATTTCATCTTAAATTACAACTTTTACTCCTTTTATTGTTAACTTTTTATCTTATTTTAGCCAATTCAATCCCTTGACTTGCTACTCAGTACTTACACTATCTGGTATTATGAAACGTAGAATAATATTAAATTACATGGAAGTATAGACACAGATACAGATATGTATAACAACAAAATAAACCCAACAAGTAAGTCATATTCCGATGTCGTGAGGATGAGCAAAATCTGGTACCCTTATTCTATTTTTGAATATCGATTACTTAAAATAAAAGACCCAAAGTAACTTATATTTAACGACCACGGGAAGTGGTCTTGGTGTGTTGACCTCTGACCTTTAATCCCCAGAAGTGTCTGATACCACGGTGGGCTCTGATCTTCTTTAATCTTTCCAAGTCATCTCTCAATTTGGATTCCATATTGTTAGCTAAGACGTGGTAGTCCTTACCGTCAACGTGGTCCTTTTGTCTGTTCAAGAACCAAGCTGGGATCTTATAGTTGGTTGGGTTTTGCATGATGGTGACGATTCTTTCCAATTCTTCTTGGGTTAATTCACCGGCACGCTTTTGTAAATCAACATCAGCCTTCTTACAGACCAAGTTGGAGTATCTACGACCGACACCTCTGATCTTGGTCAAGGCGTACATGATCTTGATTCTACCATCAATGTTGGTGTTCAACAAACTAGAAAAGTTAGTATTTGTTTTGGAAACGAAGTTACCAGGCTTGCAAGCGTGAACGTTGATTATGGCATTTCTTCAGGGTATTCTGGTCATTCTGTCTTTTTGCTTTTGTTGGATTTGAAATGACTTTTCACTATCTTGATGATGACTTTTAACTTGATAATGGATTGGTTATCTTCGTGAGTTGTGATTCATATTCTCTCGTTGTTTCGGATTCCTGTTTACCCAATGATCTTATTTTGATGTATTTGCTCTTATTGGTACCAGTCACATTCTACATCGACTGTCTCGTACTTTTCTTTGAATAATAGATGTGATTTTGACCTCCATCAATATGACTCTCAGAGTCCCGCCAACGCTTGCTATCCTGTGATGCTTAACGAGGTGTTACATACCGTAAAATGTGTTGGAATGAACCAGATTCTTGGACAACTAATGGCATCTTGACTTGTTCCTGTTTGGTATTATAAAAAGCAAAAGTATAAAGAACTCACGTTAAAAAATTTTAACTATGTTTTTTCCCCTGCAATTTTTCATTGAATTTTTCGTAACGCTCCATAGTGTGTCTGAGTCCCAGTGAGGAGTGGGTGCGGGTAATGGGATCGCAGAGTCCGTCCTGCATGTGAACCTTTAACATCAGAATGGAAGTGCGCGTGCTAGGGCTTCTGCCCTAGAGCCCGGCACGTGAACGTCTCACTATGAGCCATTGCAATCATCGATCTTGTTCTCAAGATATACGCTACCACTTCACTCGAATCTTGCATCACGTGCGCAGATATGGGAGTGCCTTAGTCCTTCTACCAGTGTATAAAGTCTGGGTCGAGGTATCTCTTTGCATATTATCCGTGGTTAACCCAATTGCACCCTAATTTCTACTTTAGTTCAATTGAATTTTCTTATATTTTGTTTCCCATAATTCTTACAATCCTTTATTGTACTCCAATTATTCTTAATTATTCATTATCAATTATCTATATTAACTCGTAAGTATCACTACTCACTATTTACATTCTATATACATGAGTTAAACAGAATACTTGCTAATGAACCATTGTAAGGCTGGCAATTCAATGTAGACCCGGTTGGCCTTCAAAATATCTCTGACTTCCACTGCTTCTTTAATAAGAACATCGGCCTTTTCGCCTATCAATTCTGTTGATGCCAATAAGTTGTCTCTTTGCGAATCCGTGATGAAGAGGAGGTTTAAGCGGTCGAGATCATGTGCCTCCACAAATTGACGGGTAGCTTCGCCGTGGGAGTAAGCAAAATCTAACACAGAGGAGTCTTGTTCTCTGGTGGTTTCGCCTCCAACGATGAATAAACGGCCATTACGGTACTGCTCGGCAAGCGCAGTTTGCACACCACGGCTATATATCTTTGCAGGCAACTTGGTGGACCAGTCATGACCTGCCTTGATACCATGTGCCTTAATTCCATTGTCTCTGATTGGAGAATTGGCATCACCAACTCTCGCACGTCCAGTACCCTTTTGAGGATGCAATTTTCTATTGGAGAAGAGTTTATCTCCCTTAGTAGGCACGTTTCCGGATCCGACACGGGCCTTGTCTGCTTCGTATACCACAGCACTCCATAAGAAGTCTCTTCTTAAAGGAGCATCGAAGAAACTCGCGGGCAATGGAATGAATGATTGTGGTTCCAAGGATGGGAACGTTCTTAATGATGCAAGTGTGTATTTTGGGGGCTGTGATATCTTGAATGCACTGGCCCCTGACTCGGTAGCCATTCTACGGATGGCTTGTTTTAACATTATGTTGTGGTATGATTTTCTTGTATGGAACCTTTAATATGCTTTTTGATGATTTTTTTGCCTTCAATATGATCCCACTAATGTGTAGTATATGAATTTGTCTCGTTCTCGTATTCAGAGTGAGAATTTCCAGCGCTTTTCCCCTGATTATTATCCGTTAACTGGTAGGTTATACTATCTTTAATGATACCATCCATTTTGATTTCAAGGTCTTGAAATTTATTTTATTTTTGGTAACGCGCACACGACCAACTATTGAAACTTCCTTTAGCTGCAAATTAAAATGAACGTTTTCATTTCTTACTAGTTACATAGAGAGATACAAGATCAATGTTAATCATCTGAAATACACAATGATTTGATTGATATTGTGAGCTCATTTAGGATGCACGGAAGTTTTGAATTCTCCAACAAAAAAAAAAAGGGCTCAAGAGTGTGTGTCGATTAACTAACCACACAATATGTTTTAATGTTAAAGTGTGAATGCGTCGAATATGTATTTATGATTTTATTCTTTTGTCCATTTAATCTATAGATTTTGGATCTTAGTTTTCATGGAGGTGGAGTATTTGTCTTTGAGCTCATATTGGGTGAGATGGTTGTGGATGCCCATGTTCGTCGTCACTATCTATAACAAAGTCTGCTTCTGTGCTTGAATGCGCTACACCTTCACCCAACTCAATATCCTCTGCATATTCTCCTGCTGGTGCATATTTACCGTTGGCATCGCCGCCTTTCCATTTACCAAACGTTTTGGAAATGAATCCTTGGCTCTTTTGCTGTTGGAATTCAACATCATCTTCCTGGAATCTTCTTAGTTGGTCAGCCCATTGGACGTTCTTTTTCTTGCCTGTAGTTGGCCCAGTTTTGATGATCGACGAGGGCCTCGACTTGTAGGATGTGTAAAGAACATAAACTCCCCATATTAAAATACCAATGACGAATAATTGGATTAGTCTGGTGATCTTATTGGAAGTTCCCGAAGGATTTGACTCTGGAACCGGTTCTTGTGATGCCTCTGGTTCAGTTTGCGCTGGTGCAGTCGCTGATGGATTGGATACTATTCCAGTAGCCGCTGGTTTTTCAGGCTCCGCTTGTTCAGGCTTTTTATTAGCCCTTTCTCCCAATGGGTAAGTAATATACTCCTTCTTTTTAATGTCACCTTCCGATGTTTCC
Source organism: Suhomyces sp. yHQL142 (assembly GCA_030582675.1). NCBI lineage: Eukaryota > Fungi > Ascomycota > Pichiomycetes > Serinales > Debaryomycetaceae > Suhomyces > Suhomyces sp. yHQL142. Next base: position 83,692 of record JAJMGU010000041.1, read on the forward strand.
CTTAAGTCAAAGTTTCCCAAAGCCAAATCAATTAATGATCTGGAAATATCAGGTACATCATAAGGAACCATATGTGAAGCATTGAAGACGTTCACGAAAGTCAAGTTTCTTTCCAGCTTGACATATCCTGCAACTTTACCATCATATATCCAATCTGCAGCTTGGCCCACAAATCCGGTTTCACCACCCCATTTCAATTTCTTGATGAAACCTTCAGTACCAATGTAATTACAGATAATATCGAGGTTACCGTTGAAAAACATCACCTCAACTTCTTCTAATAAACCGGGAAGAAGATGGACAGAAGGCGAAGAGATAAGGTTGAAAAGATTTCTACTGACTGCTCCAGAGCATTCTCTCCATTCTTTATGTTTGATCAAATTCAATTGTTTCATGACTTTCTCTTCTCTAAGGAACGGAGTCACGAACACCAACTCTGCGGGCCAATTCATTCCACATGAGGGGTATGAGTCTCTCAATGTATAATCATACATGTTGACGCAACTCTCTGATTTAGGGCCTTCATTATCAAGTGTAGCGTCCAATATCATGCTCAAAAGTGCTTCACACTCATTATTCTCAATTTCGTAATTATGGGGGCCATTGTCCCAATTGGCATCGATCTTGTCAACGACCTTTTGACATTTTTGATGCTGTGCCAAGATTCTTCCCCAACTAGGGTTCTCCGTGGTGAGAAGACCAGTCTGGATCATGAATGGAACGTAGGATAAACCTTGCTCATTTGGTGAAACGAAACCATTTCCAATTAGTAAATTTTTCAACTTATAGACATGATCTTCTTCACCTATTCTCTTGTTTCTATCCAAAATTGCTCTTGCGACATAGGGAATGTATTGGCCGGCATAACTTTCACCTGCCAAGTAGATTTCATTATCAATATCTTCAGGGAACACTTCAAAGTATTTGTCCAAGAACGTGACGAAATCATGGGCAAGTTCATAGAGCTCATGGGAGTATGAATCCCCATAACTGAATCCTGTTCCTGAAGGTTGATCAACAAAGACAATGTCTGAAGCTCTGTGCCATGATCCGGAGTTGAAAATCACTTCTTTTTTGTCATTCACTCTGAGGGGTCCTGCTTCAAGTAATGCACCGTCCATGGACGAACATCCAGGACCACCGTTGAACCAAAAGGTAGTTCTCTTGTTATTTTCCGGGATCTTGTTACTATCAACATACTTCCAGAAGAAGTAGTGGGTGTTGTTTTCCGGGTAGAGCTCGAGTTGGCCTGCAAACATCAAGGGGATCTCGTTGGTTTTGAGATTGTCGAATAGTCCCGGGAGCGACGTCACTAGGTACTTCTCTTGTAGTTCATTGCCTCCCTTCGAGGGTAATGCCCATGCTAGCGAAGTGAGGACGAAGAAGGTCCAGAGCTGCGATAACATCAGAACGAGGATGTGCTAAATGAGATGGTTACTGTGTGCAAGGGTACTGAAGGAGATGGTGAATATGATAGAAACGACTGATGAGTCAATCGCAGATAACAATAGGTTTGAAGACACGATGTTTGATACGATTATTCTCTGCCAATACCTGTTGATGTCTTGCTCCTTTGTTAGCTCCCTCTGATGTAATGATCCAGATGAGTCTTCTGCTCAGAATCCAAAGTCGTCTGAAAACAACTGTAGCAGATGGTCGTGTACGTGTCGGTAGGTGCTTCTCCAGCACTTTGATACTAAGTAGTAGGCAGCAAGAAGAAGAGTATGAAGGGCACTGGTGGTGTTTTCAGACGGCAAGTGCGAGTGATTCGGGAGAATGTGGAGGCTTGTGCGGGTGGAATTTTTTATCTACAGTAGAGCTTCACAGAACTAAATTTGGAAGGAACTCCAGAGGAGGAAGGCGGTGCTTATGTAAGGGGGCAGGGGGCCATTTAAGGGTTGAAACTGGTAATGGTGGGTGGCCTTTGTATGAGTCTGCCCAAGAATGTCGTCGTTTCATTCGACCCAAAGCCCGCTTGCTATAGTCCCTGGCTTACTACTATCTCTATAGAATTAACTCTCACTAATGCCCTATTGTTTTAGAGTATGGGATAAGGTTTGCTCACGTGAGCAGAACGCGAATATCAAACGAGCTGCTCCGAATAAACGTTCCCATCCGAGCCAGCCTTAGGTTGCAACTACGAGAGGTTTACTAGTATCATTTCAATTCTATTCGCTGGACTATCTCCTAAAAACTAACAATTTCTAAATCAAACTAAACATGTTTCCTATTGACTTAAAGGTTCAACATCCCAGATGTTCTCCGCATATTCATCAATACATCTGTCACTACTGAAGAATCCCATGTTGGCCACACTCAAAACAGACTTCTTGACCCATCTGTGTAAGTGGTCCTTATCCTTGGCATCTCCACCATGGTGTCCAAACACCTTTTCAAGCTTCTTGTGGGCTTCCAAGAACAAGTCAAAGTCATCGCTGACCAAGTAATGGTCACCATGGTACTTGATTCCGTCAATCAAAGATCTGTATTCATCTGGATTACCAAATTGTCCAGATTCAATGGCTCCAAATACCTTCAACAATGTTTCTGGAACATGGACTCCTTCGTAGATATGGTTGTGTCTGATTTCTTCCACGGATTCAGCCAAGTTACCAAACAAGAAGATGTTTTCTTCACCGATTTCACGAGTGATTTCGACATTGGCACCGTCCACAGTACCGATAATCAAACCACCGTTCAAGGCAAACTTCATGTTGGAAGTACCAGAAGCTTCGGTACCAGCAGTAGAAATATGGTTGGACAAATCAGAAGCTGGGGTAATGATTTCGGCCTTGGAAACATTATAGTCTGGAATGAAAACAACCTTCAACAAGTTGTCAATTTCTGGATCGTTGTTAACAACGTCACCAACCTTGTTAATTAAATGAATGATAGTCTTAGCCATGTAGTAACCTGGAGCAGCCTTACCACCAAAGATGGAGGCCTTGGAAATGTAGTGTTTCAACTTGATTTCGTCAATAGACACACCTTCAGCTAACAATTCCTTGATACGCAAGTAACGGTAGATAACGGCAAAGATATTCAATTGTTGTCTCTTATATTCGTGAATTCTCTTAACTTGAATATCAAACAACACAGTTGGATCTAATTCAATGCCAGTCTCTTCTTTAACCAAGGCGGTCAATCTACGCTTGTTGTCGAACTTAATTTCATCCCATTGAGTCAAGAACTTGTCGTCGTCAACAAACTTTTCTAATTTCTTCAAGTTACCCAAGTTGGTCAAATATTCGTAGTGAGGGTCTTCCAACTTTTCACTGATGAGTTTGGCCAACTTTGGATTGGCTTGTCTCAACCATCTTCTTGGAGTGATACCATTAGTAACGTTGGTAAATCTATCTTCACCAAAAATTTGAACGAAGTCCTTGAAAATAGTAGTCTTGATCAATTCGGAATGCAATTCAGCAACACCATTAACCTTGTGGGAACCAATGATGGCCAAGTAGGCCATTCTAACGGATTTTGGTTCATTTTCTTCGATAACAGAAACTCTACCCAATAAATCACGATCATCTGGGAATTGTTGTTCAACTTGTTTCAAGAAGAAGAAATTGATATCGTAGATAATTTCCAAGTGACGTGGTAATAATCTTTCAACTAAAGCGACAGGCCATTTTTCTAAGGCTTCAGTCATGACAGTGTGATTGGTGTAGGCAAACACTCTGGTGACAATGGACCAGGCGTAATCCCACTCTAAGCCTTCCAAATCAACAAAGATTCTTTGCAATTCAACGATAGCCAAGGTAGGATGAGTATCGTTCAATTGGATTGCGATTTGGTCTGGGAATTTGTCCCACTTAGACTTGTGTGTCTTCTTGAATCTTCTAACAATATCGTGTAAGGAAGCGGAAACCCAGAAGTATTGTTGCTTCAATCTCAATTCCTTACCACTGTCAAAGTTATCGTTTGGATACAAGACGGCGGTGATGGATTCGGCTCTTTGTTGGGAACCAACCGACTGTTGGTAGTCACCAGCATTGAACTTGGTGAAGTCAAATTCGTGGGTAGGCTTGGCGTTCCACAATCTCAAGTTGTTGGTGTTGTCTGTGTTGTAACCTGGGATTGGGAAATCGGCGGCGACGGCCAAAACACGCTCACCACCGCTCCACACCTTTCTAGGCTTACCGGTGTTTTCATCGTATTCTTCGTAGACATGGCCATAGAAGTCGACAGGAATCTGGATTTCCTTTCTATCAATTTCCCAAGGATTGGAGTATTTCAACCAGTAGTCTGGGGTCTCCACTTGGTAACCATCGATGATCTTTTGCTTGAAAATACCGTATTGGTAGTTTAAACCATAACCCCAACCGGAGTAGTTTTTGGAGGAGAGGGAGTCAACGAAACAGGCAGCCAATCTACCCAAACCACCATTACCTAAAGCAGCGTCCGGTTCTTGGTCCAATACGTCTTCCAAATTGAAACCCAATTCATTCAACGATGCTGCGGTGTTGTCTCTAGCTTTCAAGTTGATCAACGCATTGTCCATGGCTCTACCCATCAAGAATTCAAGCGACAAGTAGTAGACTCTCTTTCCGTTGTGGACGGTCTGTTTCTGTTGGGTGTTGGCCCAGTCGATCAACAAAGCATCTCTGACGGTGGAAGAAGCCGCTTGATACGCAGCCAAGTTGTCACAGTTGTACAAGTTTCTGGCCAACGTGGTTTCAACGTGGCGGACAAACGACTGTTCAAACGCACCCTTATCATGGGCCAACGACACGGTTTCGGCCTCGGCGTGTTTCTTGCCGTCCAAGGTCTTCAATTGCGAGTACTTGAACCAAATGTGCTTGGCACTCTCAGGAATGGAGGCATCCAAGGCGATAATCTGGTTGGGAGTGAACCCGGTGTTGGTTCTTTTCAACTTGGGTTGGGGCAACTGCGAGGGAGTCAAGTAGTCACTCATCTTGGTCAATGGAGAGGAAGAGAGGTC